>BJCM01272601.1:19084-41834 GCA_018326385.1 Flaveria bidentis | reverse complement strand
TGTATATATATATAAATGAAAATTATATATAATAAATTCTAGACCGCTTAATCCCGATGACTGCCGATTAATCGTTAGTCGATACATTACCACCTAGCTATTTTTACAACACTGCATCTATCCAAACATAAATTTATTAAAGCTTCATTTAAAACAAGTATAGTAGTTTTAAAGTTCTATTTAGCTAAAGATTATTAAAAATAAAAAAAAAATTACTTATCTTTTAAGCGTCCTTTAAATAAGATGAAGCTTTTTTTGTTCAAATCAATAAATTTGACGCCCTATACAAACACCACTAGTCTAAGTTTCTATAAAATTTTCTATATTAGACTAGAGATAAAGGTGACAATCCGGATATTAATGATGATGTGGAAGACCAATTCCGTCATTTTTCCGTTGCCCGTTTTTTATACGGCAGATAAAGGGGAGATTTCATTGTCGAATATTTTGAATATTAAACTATTAAATTTAGTAAATGACGAAATTGCCATTGAGGTGTATTGGTGGACTACAAATTTAAACTGACGTGCCGTCTTATGCCGCCAATACGACCATTGCCCGACGATGAATTTGACTTTTCATTTGTGGACTTTTTTTCTTTAATATTCGTATCTCAGTTATAAAATATTCCAGTTTGAATCGAACTTATTTTAATTTTGATTTTTGATTTTCGGCTTCATAGTGTAAATTTTCTGTCAGGAGTAAAATTGTTTTTAGTAATTATACAGTTCAGTCGTTTGAAATAGTTTACTTTATTTCTTTGAGATATGTTCAAGCTACAACACTGATGTTTATAACATGAAACACTAATAGTCTCTACTACAAAGTATAAGAAATGGATGTTTTAATAGCTCAAAGCGCGTTTGAAAATTGCTCGGAAATCGGAATAGTGAGTTTAAAGCAGCTCGGTTCGAAGTTTTCCGAAACCAAACTAGCTTAACTAACTCGATGGCTCAAAACGTCCAACTGTATGTATATATAATTTGTGAGCTTTAAATGCTTTTGGTTAGTTTAATTTTCACTTTGTAATTTTGATAATAATATATATTTTAGTTTACATCATAGTTCTAGTCAAAGTACTACATGTTGAATCTTGCCCCAAAAAAACTCGTTTGAAATTGGTTGAGCCGGCTCTGCTCGGCTCAGATCATTTATAACCCAAATCGAGTTTAACTTGGCTCGTTTACAAACCGAGCCGAGTCGAGCCAAACTCTATCTCGGCTCAACTCATGAACAATTCTGGTGTAATGTAAGATTGCTTAATTACATTAGATAACAAAGCAATTCAGCCTTAGTTAACCACCGAGCACGTCCTAATTTCAACTCGCGTTACAAATTTATGTGTTTTGAGCCAAACCACCTTAATATTAGAATCGGAGACATATATTCGAATGACCCAAAACTAATTCGATAAACACCCTTACTTTTGAGCTTATACATCTTTTTACTTGAATATGTAATATGACCTTGATAGTTTATATTATTTATGTTATCTCGCAAGATAACAAGTGTACGTTTTTGCTTGTGTAAAAGCTCTTGCAAGTTTTTTTTTTGAAATTAAGAAACAATTATTTTAGCAACACTTGAAAACAACTTAAACATATAAATGATAAGCACACATCACCCACCCCATACCTCAGATTCATGATACCGATGGAATTCTAGTATTTGCACATAGTTCACGTGTTATTATGAGTTTATGACACTCTTATGTCTTTCCCCACGTTGATATTACATTGGTATTAGTTAGGTTTGAGCTTGAAAGTATAATGTTGGTGTCAATTTTGTGTTTGGGTTAGGTAAATAATAAATTAATCTACAAAAAATATTTATATGCAAAATCAATTCCATAATCTTAGGGAAGTTGTCGAAAGATCTCAATTTAGGTATGCAACACGTTTTATGTGTTGTAACAACATGTTTATCCTAGGACGTAATTTAGTTACCTTCTATAGATATCACGTTTTTATAATGAATTAATTGATAATATTAATCGACACTTGCTACATTTTTCCTATCAACATATATGAAACATCCTATCTGATAAGTTACGATTAGGCTTTGTCAATTTTTATAAGCATAATTAATCTTTGTTAAACTTCTATCAATTATTGGTACATTTTATGTATCTACTACGTGACTGGTAATATTTAGCATTCTAGGTTATTGTTGATAATATAGACACATATGAAAACATGATAAATGTTAAACAAGTTAATTTAATCAATAAGAAATCATATATAATATATATATGATTTCAAAAATATTAGGTAATATATTGTTTTGTTACTTTGTTGCTACACTTTTAAGCCCATAAATAAGTAAATAATAATATAAAAAACACTTTTGAGTAGTTATTATTTTTATTTTTTATCGTTAAATACACGCTATTTACTCTTTACCTATTATTCAAACCTCATTACGATTAACAAAAATTAAATCTCTTGATGGAGAATACATCATTTTACTTAATGTATCAGAAATAATGAGCAGATAAGGTTTGGTATATAACCTGCCAACCTAGTGCATCATAGATATTAGTGGATATCTAGTTTCTTCTTTTATTAAGTTAATTTTTGTGGTCTATAAAAGTAATCTAGAAAATATATCACAAATAGTCTTCATTCACCCGACAACCACATCGAAAATAATTGGTAACTTTTATCAAGATATGAGATAGAAACATCCACTCCATGTTTTTGTGGGTTATCTTTTTTCTAAGTTAGTGACTTGCTAGTCGGGACTTAATATTTTTACATACATAAGTGGTTCAAACAATGTTAGTAACTTATATCATGATAAATATGATAGTTTCTTTTTCTGTTAACATATATTGGCAATATTTTTTTTTCTATTTTCGGAAAATACTGTAAGTGTTTAATCATGAAACACTGTTGTATCATGTAATTAAATTTGAAATAAATAAAATAATTGCATATTTTAATATTTGAATATTTTTTTTTGAAAAAGAATTTATATTGTCCATGTTTATAATTTAAGTCTGGGATCCCTTCTTCTTGGAGAACCGCCACTCAAGACTATTGGATCACTCATCAATGTCATAAGCTTAAAATGATGGCTTTTGAGAAGCTGATGTTAATGAGACCGAAAGGAACGAAGTAGCTCGATCAAAAGGGAGAGGAATAGAGTGAATCTAAAAAAAAAGAGTCTGACTTGCATGTGTTAAGCATATAGCTTTCTCTTCTCTCGAGTTCACTCCTTCCTTATCATGAAAGTTAAAACTTGATATTTCATACATATATTGTATTTAAATACAATGCAAGAAAATATGACATTATATATATATATATATATATATATATATATATATTTAAACTTAATGTCCATTCATGATCATATAAAGCTTGCATAAAAGAATATCATCAACAAAAACTCGAGTGATACCTTGATTTCCTCATTTATCCGTGTGACTGCTTTGTTCATTTTCTCTATAGATGTGAACAAGGGAACGAGGCTTACGCTCTTATCTGATAATTTTGTTACCAAATCTTCTGCACTTTTCTGTATTATCAATCATATTGAAGCACATCCTTATAACTCTAAGTTTTAATCACCACAAAATATTTATGAAGTCATACCTGAAGCTCATATACATAGGAAGAATAATTAAAAGGCAATATCTCTTCATCTGCAAGCTGAAGAGCTACTAAACCCCAAATGCTTGCAGCTGTTATAAAACAATAATAGTGTAAATGTTATTTGTTCTTTTTTCAAGTTCCCACAAGTGTATAGATACTTCTGATATTGCAATATACTGCACAAACATTACGGCTATTAACGACCAACTTGTGCACACAAGTTTAACTGGTATTTCTTATGAATGTGTCGATTTGGGTTATATTCTGTAACATCCCTTGACAAAGGTGATATATGTTTCATCTCTAGTAGCTCAGAGGGTAAAATTAGAATAAAAGTAGCTAAAAAGAAAATAGGTTAGTGGGTCCAAAGTTATCCAAACTCCAAAGTGTATTTTTTATGGCAGAAAAACATTAAAACCTCGTAATCCTTTCGTAAAAAAATTAGAAGTACTGGAACAATGTAACTTATGTAATCACATCTAAAACGCTATTTTGGTAGAAGCTGGTCAAAAATGTTTTGGGTCAACCCGGCCCGAATTGTTGTTACCTAGATAAAGCCCATTTTGACTTGTTACATACCCTTTTCGTCGCATCTAATCTTTAACTAGCAATCTTTTATAAATGGATTTCGAGAAACCCAAAATTTATAATGTATAATAAGTTATACGTCACAACATACCTGCGACATGTCTATGAAACATTGGGTCACCAAATTTGCTCATCCAAACAAAATCATCGTACATCGAGTGGTACACGGGGTAGCCTGCAAAAAAAGGTTTATTGATACGCATGTGTGTATGCACACAAATTTATTCTTCATTAAGTAGCCTGCAAAAATTGGCCTTTGCGACAAGTATAAGTACATAACAAAAGTAGTACATATATTGAAAGATAATGTAACTTACCATCTCCAAAAGATATGTCAGTTGAAGGAACACCAATATGCTGCACAAATGCTGCATAATCTGATCCTCCGCCTCCTAACCGTCCGATCTTTTTTCATCAAAATTCTTGTTAGGTTTAAAAAACGGTTTATAAACGTTATGCTTCTGCTGACTTTAGAAGTTAAACATCAGTTTTATGTTATCTTTCTTTTTTAACCATTGGTGGACTAGTTCAGATGCAGGATGATAATTTTGGAATGCTAACCTCGGGATCGTTGGTAGTTTTTACCCAGGAATCGTAAACCGTTTGTGATGAGTTGTCTGGATCTTCAACCTTCAAAATGATAAGTTGGAATGAATTTAATAAATTATAAAAGTTTTTCCTGCTACTTACATCTACAAGTGAAAAATGAACAGGTTGAGTAACGGGTCAAAATGGGTAATACTAGGTACGAGCCAACATGCTTCTCTTTAACTAGTTTTTTTAAAAGATTGTTTATAAGTAAATTGGTTGAAATTGCCACCTGTTTTGTAGCTTCTATGATTAATTGATCAAGCTGTGGAGTGGCTGAGGCTCTAAATCCCGCTCCAGCAACCGCAATATCAACGTTTAAGTACGCAACGACTTTTGATGCTAACATTTCTCTGTTTTCTTCAACCCATTCCGTCGATCCAATCTTAAAAAAAGCAAAACTAACATTAAAAATATTTTTATTATTTTTATCATAATATTTGTGATAAGACAGATAGAGACCAGTCCATATTCTTCTGCATCCCAATTGCAAAAGATAATTGTTCTTCGCGGTTTCCAGCCTTTTTTCTGCAGCTTCGCAAATCTTTCAGCAACCTGTCGTTTTACGTAATAATCAGAACAAAATTTATCAGTAGAGGTGGCAGTTTCGACCCGTTTTATTGGTAAACAGGTTTCTCGTAATCTCCACAACGGGTCAAATGTGTAAGTTTCCTAAGAATAAGTTATCATTGTGTTTTAGTCATATTTTAGACATTAACTCAAAAAATATACACGAAAAAGTGTTTGCAGGTTGGACCGACCCGTTGTGACACATGCTAAAAAAGCACAATATTTTGACCGACCCAGCCCGCCTATTTTGGCACCAAATACGCGTGCGATATGGATTTACCTCGAGCAGGGCTGCAGTGCCGCTGTTGGGATCAACAGCTCCAAATGTCCAAGCATCGCGGTGATTACCCAGTATAACAAATCTAGATAGAAGATTTACAGAACATTAAACATACCTTAATTTTGGGACAAATATTCGACTAATAGTCGAAACAATAACAAGATGTGTTAAAATAAACAGGTAGGGTATCGGGTCAAAACAAACACTTAATAAGTATGTGACGAAATGAGTGACCAAAACACTTTCCGTATAAACTTTCTAAAATCTCAATAATAATGGGTGTGTCAGATACGATTAAAACACAAGATTGATGCCATATGTGCCGCGATGACAATATATAAGGGTAACTTACAATAACGTAGTGACGTAAGATACGCCTATTTATAGAAAATTTGACCGAACGGACATAAAATACCTATCAGGTTCTTCTGCCCCTTCTATTATTCCTATCACATTCTGAATTGTGCTTATGACTTGTTTTGCCTGCAAGAAATATAACACTCAAATTTTAATTTTATTGTTCACAGCCTGGTTTGACCTGTTTTGATCCGAACCGTTAATTATAGTTTTACGAAACAACAAACCAAACGGCTTGAAGTGACCGGTTTTACCGGTTGAAACCAATTTTCTTCTGTAAAATTTTAGTTTGTATTAATATTTAGGTTAGAGTAAAGTATGATTAGATTAGATCATTAAGAAAACATAAATATTCTCTACACATATTTACCTTATAACTAAGTTCTACAATCCCCGGACCCGGTCCAATCCGATAAACCGGTGCGTCTTCATCCCCTTGCCACTCATCATCCGCCACCACACCACCAACAACCCTCAATATCTCCTCCCCGTCGGCGCCGGAGATCGGCAACGACGGGATCAACGGCACATCACCGCCCTCCTCTACCTCCTCCTCTGTCAACCTCTCACACCCGTCAACACTGCTAGCCCACCCCGGCGTCGTAGGGTCCCCAGCCCCATTAAACACCGTCCCCACTTGCACCCCACTCGGCGGCATCCACCGCTCATCGGGAAACCACTTGGTTTCCCCACCCCCTCCGCCATAATCCTTACGATCGGTGTAAATTAATACACCGATCGCTCCCGCGTCATACGCGTTCTCCACTATATCCCCCCTATATATCTTCCCATATCGTGCAAGCACGATGGAGCCAGTTATATTGGCTCCTAAATTTTTAATGGTCGTGTAGTCTTCTACACGACCATAGTTTACATACGCTACAGGTCCGGTTACAGTACCGGACTTGGCGTACGCGTGGAACGTGGGTTCCACCTCGCCCGCCACGTCAGCGTACGGGTCGCCTTCGTAGACCTCCTGGCGGAGGGTGAAGGTGACCGGTGGCTGGGGCGGGGGACGGGTGAGTTTTAAAGAGCGCGAGTGAGGGTAAGTGAGTGAGACTGCATATTCTACAAGATGTGAGTTTATGTTATTGGTGGTGAGTGTTTGTAAGACGTAGGATGCCGCGGCGGCGTTGGCGGCGGTTCCGGCTAGGTGCGGGCGGCACGTGAGGGTGTGGAGGTGGTGGGAGATTGATTGGTTGTTTGATAGTGATGGAGATGTGTATAAAGAGTGATAGTAGTGTCTTGGTGGTGATGATATTAATATGAAGGATAAAGTGGTTGTTATGGTTATGATGGTGGTTATCATGGTGGTTACCATGGTGGTGGTGGTGGTGGTTGGTGGTGGTTGGTGGTGGTTGGTGGTGGTTGGTGGTGGTTGGTGGTGGTGGTTGATGGTGGTTGATGGTGGTGGTGGTTGGTGGTGGTGGTTGGTGGTGGTTGATGGTGATGGTGGTGGGATTTGTTAGAAGAACTTATTGCGTTTTTCATTCATTGTTTAAATGGATAAATTGAATAATAATTAGAATGAATGTCATTTTCTTATGGTTTTTCTTTACATTTTTTAATTTAAAGTTTGGCAATTTTTGGATGTATTGCATAAAAAAGTGATTGATGAAGATATTTAGGTGTGGGGGTGGTATAACAAAACAAAATCCTTCTTCATTATCAAGAAGGTCTTTTCGTTATTGGTTTCATAAGTTTGTTTCTTTTGTGAAAAAGGTGTAGATGTGGCCCAATATGGTGTATTTCTTGGGCCTACAAGGAATAGATAAAAAGGGTGTTGGTCACTTAAATCCATTAATTCGATGGGCCCAAGTCGGGTTCTACGCTTAAACCGTTTGGGTTGGGTTAAAGATGGTCAGTGATCACATTGGTTATTTCTATTTAGCTGGTTTGGGTTGAAACCGATTTTTGAAAGAAAAAAAATAGGGTTTGAACGGTTTTGAATGGTTGCAAACTGGATTCAAACCCTAGGGTTTGTTTTGGGCCCAAACGGGCTCAACCAAACTCTTTTTACAATTAGATTTACTTTTAAGTTGTTAAGCTGCTTATTACGTTATCTTGTTTTATAAGACTATCCGACCTATAAACCGGTAGCCTAGCTGGTTCCTGTTACGTTTTAATTTATAAAATAAATAGATGTGATATACGAAATCTATATTACCGGATCAAATTTTACAATTTTCAGTCTTCATTTTCTAAACCATATAAGATGGTCCAATTAAATTGTTTTGAATTGGAATGTCATGGACTTTACACTTTATAGATTGATATAAGGTCTGATTTAACGTCTTCAAATATTTTTAAAGTAATTTTGGGCTTCTTTTAGTTCTTGTTTGTTCGTATAATGGGCCCAGATTGAATGCTGATCCTTAATGTAGCCCATGTAATTTTTTCAGCAAGTTAAAGTCCATTTTATATTGGTATTCAAATTGCAACTACAAATTATCCCCGTGATATGACGTATTTGTGAACTTTAATACGCACGTTACTATTGTGAGATTAACGTGTTTAATTAGATAAAACAAACGCATGAGCTTATGGAGACTTGGTCCCGTAGATAAAAACATAGATCGAAAACAGTTATATAATGATACTTATGTTTTTAGTCCATATCGGTTTAATCTTTTTACGATACCAGTGCAAATTGTCTTTTGATATAACCCAAAGTACTAAAGAAGTACCATACTTTGAATACAACTCCATTTTTAATAGAAACATTTGCTACCCTAAATATTTATATAAAAAGACTAAATTGATATAAGATAAAAACCAAAATAAAATAAATAAACTTTATAAGTTTAGATTTAAATTAAAACATGCATTTATTTGATACTTTATTAATATTTTATATTTAATCTTTCAATATAACTAATGTGTTATTAAATAACAAAATTTAATCACAACTACAAAATATGCTAAAGGTAAGGTTATAGTAAAAAAATATTTAATCTAAAAAGTGTATGAAAGATTATGGGCTTGACATATGTCATTCTTTTATTTATAAAGAAGATGATATTTTGGTCAGTGTGTTAAATAAATTAGGTCATTGTGTCATATATCTTTATTGTATTACATATTTTACATAATTCGTTTTATATATTCATCATTGTAGTTTATGTTTTAAATTATTTTATGTTATTAGTGTCATTGTTTCTATATATTATATAAACTTATTATCAATTATTGTTTTTTACAGTTACAAGTGTATAATAATATACTTTCACTATTGTATTGATCAAAACTCATAGTGTTGAAAATAAAATAATGTGTTATTTTTGTCATTATATTAATGCATTATATAAGCTTGTTGTTACCAATCGTATACAATGATTTAATTTTACCAATGTATCATTAAAAACTCATAGTCTTCAAAATTATACAATGACAACTAAAAACATAATGAGATATTTTGTTATTTTGTCATTGTTTATAATGTATTAGATTAACTAGTTATTAGTTTATTATTATATATTACATATTAGAGATACACAATAATATTATTTTAGAAAAACATCATTATACTTATTTAAAATTTATCATTTTAGAAAAACACAATAAATAACAAAAATACACAATTAACTGCACTAAAAGACATAACGACAAGTTATGAGTTTAAAAACTTTAAAAAAGTTATTAAAATTTTATATAACGATATTGTGCTCATTGTAAAGATAAAAAAACACTCGTTTTTATAGCGTAATTTTTATAACAAATAACGACGTACATAAAATTTATGAACGATTAAAAAATGAGAAAAGTTGCAAAAAATCAACAAAAATAGTTATTCCTAAGTACACCTCTAATAAACGTTTTCCTACAAACTGATCCAAATAAAAATATGAATGGTTAAGATTACTTTTTTACACTTTTAAGTTATAGAGCATTTTGTATTTGAAATTTTCCATATACTAAATACCCAAAATATCTCTACCAAAATATCTCTACTAAAAATGCTTTAACGAGCCATAAGTTGGCTCACATGATGCAACACGTGTCACTAAAACTTTTCTTTTACCTGTTTTAACATTCATCATAGTTGGGTTATTATTATTATTATTATTATTATTATTATTATTATTATTATTATTATTATTATTATTATTATTATTATTATTAAATAATGTATTAATAATATGCATTAAAATGTATTAATTAAAAGAATTTTATTAAATGAGAGGTAAAATAGGAATGACTACATGAAGCATTTGTACCTAATGCTTAAAAGGTTGTATTAGATATCTTAATTTTTTTTATAAAATTACACTTATGTCTCAAAAATATACTTTATATAGTAATACAGATAATAAACGGAAATTATTAAATACAAATCAAATTAGTAAAAATATAGTAGGGGTCTAGAACATAATTTTATATATACTACAAGAGATATACTTGAGCGGAGAATTTGAAAAAAAAGCTAAGGTTTAAAATATGAGACTTCAAAGTTCTTTAAATATCAAGACAAATATCAAGCAATGGTATTTTAAAAAGTCAAATAATCAAAAGACAAATCACAAATGCAATGTGTTAAACCAAATCTCTACACTTGTGGCTCGTTAAAGCATATAAGTAAAATGATTTTTTAAAATTATGTTGACGCTGCTTATGCGTAATTCATTAGGGGGTTAGGCTACGTATTAGATATGGGAACGTACACATAGTGTTGAGACACTAAAAATATTGAATAAAAAAAGTCAAAAACATTGTAAAAAACTTGTGCATTGCTGGGCAGTAAATCAGATGTTTACATGTTGTGGTTTGTAAAGAAATATACTAAATTTTTTGTTTATTTTTTTTTCCTAAAATTTGGTAATGTTAACGCATGGGATGACTTTTCTTATAATAAAAATTATAATGCGCAGGTCAGCTCTACCCTAAGTGCATGCATTAAAGACTTGTATATTACTGGGCGGTAAACCAAATGTTTACATGTTGTGGTTTGTAAAGAAATATACTAAATTTTTATTTAGTTTTTTTTCTAAAATTTGCTAATGTTAGCGCATGGGAGGACTTTTCGTACAATAAAAATTATAATGCGCATGTCAGCTCTACCCTAACTGCATGCACTAAAGACTTGTACATCACGAGTGATGAATAACAAACATTACATTTATATCAATTTCTTTATTTTTTTAAAAATTATTGATAGAAAAATGAATGTTTTATTTTATTTTACATGTTAATGTTCTGGTAGATAACTCTCATGAATTAAGTTTTGTTCTTCTTTTTTAATGATAAAATCAGTCACATTATTGGATAATCAAATGTCACTAGCATTAATGGTACGGTTGACGAATTGGCATCGAAATTATGTTTCTTCTTCACAAGTCATTAACAATATCGTATTATATGTCAAAATCAATAATTATAATGTTTCATATATAATTAATATATAATATACAGATATGTAATATTTTGTGTTTGACTTTGAAGCTATAACATGTATTAAAATCAATAAACATGACTTTCATTCAAAATAAAAGGTTTGTTTAATCACACTTAGTGTTTAAACTCCATAATTTACATCTATAATACTGTAACTTACGTGACGAGTAATTATATGAAATCAAACGATCAATAAACAAACTAAAACATATAAATATAAATGGAAGAACTGATAGAATATTAAACAAGTTTTACGAGTGATTCAATTAAATCATTTATATTTTAATTTATTTCAATCAGGTTATTAATATTTTTATTTGTTGCAATCAGGTCACTAACTAAAGTTCTAGAAGTGTTTTAATTATATCACTCATATTTTTTATAAACTTTTTGTAAATAATTTCTAATCTTTTTTAAATAATTCATTTTGTTGTAAATATTGTTAAATTTTTAAATATTTTTGTTTCTTAAAAATATTTTATAATTTATGATCGACCTAAGAGATGACAACTCTACTATTCAGGTTAATTGTATATTATTCGAACATTAAATTAAACTTTAGTGATGTAATTGAAAGAAAAATAAATACAAGTAATTAACCTAATTAAAATAATTCTGAAATTTGATTACTGTTTTATAAAAATATCTCAAATATAAATTAAGTGTTCATTTAGTTTCTTAGTCTTTTAAATTTGTTATTTATTTTACAGGCTTAATGGATTTAAATACTTCCTATAGGGAATTGGTGGCTGCCGTCACGAAAGAATTTTCTTTCAAAGTATACCGGGAACAAAAAACGAAGCTATGTATCAACTTAAACACAATTGTGAACAAAAATGAAGCCGCGGCAACGCGCGGCCGTTAACTCCTAGTTAAGTATTGTTTGAAAAGGTTTGCAAATATACGTTTTTGTATATTCGTGTAATTTATTTTATTAAGTTATTATTTAATAATTGGTTTTACAAATATGCTTAAAATAATCTTTTTCTTATATTATTGTAGTATTTATTTTTAATAAATTGTTTTTTCGATTATTGTTCAATTCTTCATATTTTAGATATAAAAACAAATACAAATCTTAGGGGTGTAAATAAGTCAAGCCTGCTTGCAAGCTACTCAAAGTCGACTTGAAAAAAACTCTAATTGAGTCGCGCTTAAATGAGTTCGAGTCCGAGCTCGAGCTCATATTTTGTCTCGATTACTAAACGAGCTCGAGTCCAAGCTTTAGATATCGAGTTCGGGATGACTTGCAAGTCTAAATGAGCTTTTGTTTATATATATGTTTATAATATTTTTTACATATCAAATTATATTTATAGTAATATTATTAATTATATATAAACATATGATAGAAATAATTAATATTATATATTATATTATATATATGATAACTATGATTATAAATAAATATAATAGTAATTATAAAAAGTAAAAGTTAAAAAATTAATGATAAACGAGCCAAGCCCAAATCGAGCTCGAGTTCGAATAATTTCAGACGAGCTCGAGCTTTATAAAGTTAGAACGAGCCAAACTCGAGCCTAAGTGAGTTCGGATTCGGATTGGCTCATTTACACCCCTAATAAATTTTGTTCAAACTTGTTTGCTGATTAAACTTTTTTTAACTGTTCTTTCTCTTCAAAACTTTCGTTTATTAAATCATTTGTTTTTAAATCAATTGTTTTTTAGTTTATTTTAAAGTATTCTTTCTTTTTAGAACATTTATTTTTTAAATCACTTTTTTGTGAATACTTTTTAGATTAGTTTGTTTTTTAGATCGTTCGATTATTAAAGTTTAAAACCAAATTATTTTAGAAAGCGAATTCGGAAAACAAATATCTAAAAAAGACAAATGATTTTAGGAAACAATTTAAAAAATAATTAGTAAAAAATGATTTTTAATAAGTGAATGATTTTAGAAAAAAGACGTTTATAAAATATGAATGCTTGTAGAAAATGCGTATTCAATTGTATATTTAAAATGCGTAGTATTTAATAATTATCATAAAAGATATTTAGAATAATATATATTACTTGAATATATAACAACTAATTTAACAAATTTTTTAAGAAAATAAATTTAGTATACATATATACACACACAAACACACTAATAATAAAAGTAAAAATAAGGGTATTTTAACCATTTGAGCCGTCAGGGTACTCTAGTCATTTTAGTAAAAGTTAACAAATGAAACTTAGAGGGCATTGAGAGATTTTGAAATAACAGAGATTTAAGTAGTTAAAATATAAAAAGATTAAAAAATGCAAATAGATAATTTACTCTTTAAAAAATATAAAAGTATGCTTTAAGTTTCTTTTTCAAAATTCTCGAATTACGTTCTTATTATTGTATGCAAATATCCCTTTATTTTAATATTGTTTTTCTATTTTCTCTCCCCTTGAAGGAACATCGGAAAGCCAAAAAAAAGTTACTAAAAAAGTATATGAAATCTTTGTATATTATGCAAGCACATAGAAATAATAATAATATTTTTATTGTACATATGTAATGCGTAAAAGATATTCGTGCAAGTTCTAGGATATAATAAACATTTACAAAAATAAGTGTTTATATTCTTAACCACAAATGTAGAGATTCAAGCAATTTTTCTATGCTTTTAAATAAGAAGTTTAATCATAGTGTTTTCATAATCGAAATGGTTCATTTGGGTCCGCTAGTTGGTTAAATTGGCGAAGTGAATATGTTGTAAGCGCATAAGAGAAAAACAAAAAATGTCAAATTTAGTGATGAATTAATTAATTTACTTTTTTAAACTTCATATTTTGTAGACATTAAAAAACCACATAAAAGAGTAGATTAGTTTCACATTTCATCAAAAGAGCCTGAGACAGAGCTCTACTCATTCCTAACTCTATATATAAAGCTTAGGATCCGTAGATCAATTTTTAAGTAAATTTTCAACCTTTTTACTCGCCTCATTTCAAACTCTATACATAAGGCTTAAGCTTTTTTTTTGAGTAATTTTTCAAACTCGAGCATGGCTCAGCCTTGAATTATTTACTATTTATTTATTATTTTATTTAGTTATATTAAACATATTTGTAATTTTATATATATGTATATGTTATTTTTTTATTATCTACCTATGTTTGCAAAACTATACATATAACAATATTTATTTATCAAATCAAATTTACACTTACATAAAATATAAACTCTTATACACACGAGTCAAAGTTTGAAATATAAATCTTAGACACATGCTCATTTATTAAGTTCAAGATATGTTTGTACGCATATAAGCTTGACTCGACTCAAGCTTTTACGGTTACAATCTTGAATAACGCACAAGTTGTTCTTCTAGTTTACCCCCCCTAAATTACATACATACATACATATATAATTCTTAAATTCTTTACAATGTTATTAAGTTTTTAAAACTAGTTCGTCCTGTCAATCAATAGGTCTGATAAGATTGCGGGTTTATTTATCGTTCCAGTTAAAAAATAATAATTTTTGTAAAGCGTGGCTCTTCACATTTGTAAGGGTAAGATTCCTACTGAATCAATCACTACATCATTTTCCGTGCACGTTCACAATGCTATTACAACGTGGATATGACGAAAACAAAACGTATAGATTTAAATAATTTTATTGCATGCTGACTAAGAACACTTTGGATCATCTCTACTATACTAGAATTAGGGTTATGTTAATTAGTAGCTAGTGACAAAATTAGAATTTCGTCACTAGAAAGCAACAAATAAATCCTGCATTTACGTACGTAGGTGAAATTTAATTGGTCAGAGAATTGAAGTTAGTACGTACTGTCACTAAAGACCATAAACGGTGTTGAAATGGGACATGGGTACTGTCTAGGTTAAAGGGAGTAAAGGATGATGGGTGTATGAGTTGCATATGACAACTGCAGATAACCATGTTCATCGATGATATCACTTAATTTCTCTATAGGGAACATGTCATGCATGCATCCAACTCAACTCAAACACATGCACCATTTCAACAAATTATTGCCAATCCAATATAATATTATATTATTATATATACACAAGGAGAGAGATTGAGAAAGAAAGAGGGGTAGAGAGATTGAGAGAGAGACTAAGAGCACTTGTAGTGGGGTCTGTCAACCCGAATTAAAACGCTGATGTGAAAAAGAGAGGAAGAGTTGTCGGTCTGTCAACAACGACAGATTGTAAGAGAACTATAATATTATTTGTGTGAGAGATGAATTATAAGAGAGAAAATCAACATGTCTGTGATGTAAGGGACGTTACACATATATTAAAATTTATTCACACATGTTAGCACATACATTATATAACAAAACATTTATCTTAAATTTGATGTGAAAAATATGAAGATTGTATATCATATATAGATTTTTATATCTTCTTGAAACCTAATAAAAATTTTATCATAACAAAAACAAATATGATGTACACTAAAATACAAGAGTTGGAGTAGAGATGGAAAACTTGTCAACGAGTGTACATATTTTAATCATCTATGACGAAAATAGTACGATGACAAAATCACAAATAAGTCAAACTATTGACGATGTACATTACGTATATGTATTGTATAGTTTGATATTTATCTAAACTCTAAAGTGAATATCATGTCATATAATATTAGTTGATTTTTATATTAATACGAGGACTTATATATACGTATACCTATGAAAAGAATAAATGAAATTATAATTTGTGAAAAAACATGCTCGTAATATCATAGATAATTTAAACTTTAGTGGTGTACATTACATGCACATCATATCCATCATGTAACACTTATCTTAACTCAAGTGAATGTCACGTCATGTAACATACACTGATTTTATACTAAAACGAGAACTTATCATTATATATATGTATCGTATGAATATGAATATGCAATGTATAGGTACTAGACGGTAGGATGAGTAAGTGCTCACTAGTATATATAAAAATATACTAAAGATATAAATTTAAAACAAAGCTAGCTAGGAGAAAAAAGGATATACAAAAAATAATATTGCAACTTGTACAATAAATTATAGTGTCGACAAAACAAAAGTCCAATGGCTATATAATAAGTTATATGTATGTCCTGAAATCTACGACAACAATAATACCTATATACACACATACATTTGTGGGTGTAATGTGTGAAATAGCTAGAGTGAGTGGGTGTATTATATATACATATGGGTGTGTGTATATAAATATTAGGGTTTTGTTTGAGACAAGAATGATGCGGTGGTCTAGGCAATGTGACAAAGCTATGGGTGTGATGATGGTGTTGTTGGTGTTATGATAGTAGAAGAATGGCACAAATTCTTTCTAAATCTACACATACATATATGTATATATATAATATAATTAAGTATATCTTCAATATTGTTTTGAAGTGTTTCATAAGTTTAAATTATTAAGACATATTATTAGCATATCTTAATTGAAGAGTTTTATAAAACTTCATAATCTTTTTCCATGGAATAATGTAGATCAAATTATAGATGCATCTTAAATTCATTGATAATTTATTAATTAGTCTTCAACAAACGAATGCTCTCAAAACTTATAAATTACTATTACTATATTATATGTATCTATATATATATATATATATATGTGTGTGTGTGTGTGTATTTATGTATAATAATTATAAATTATAAACTTCAAATATATATCCTAATATAATAGGTTATAGTTCGGATCTTTGTTGTGGAAGCTTGTTTCTCTTTATTAATCTTTCCTCTTTTTGTGACTGAAAATAATTGATAAAACAATCCCACGAAATATATGCCTTTTATTTTGTGGGAATCGAATCATTAAGTTACATATTTGTTGATTCCATAACAAAAATTATGCATGAATTGTTGATCGAGTTAAATCGTGATGTGGAGCTTTCTTGTGTATTCAATAACACTAAATCAGAGTTTAATAGTTGTAAAGATGATTGAAGATAATATAAAAATTGCTTTAGAAATAAATATAAAATAATCAAATGATACAAAAGAGTACGTATTGCCCAAGAGCATTTTTAAGATATTATAATAGTAAAGACCAACCGTATCATTTTTAAAGTAGATTTGAAAGATAATATTAAGTGCCGCAATGAAAAATTTATGTGATCTAGTAGTACTAAATTGTATAAAAAACATGTCCTTTCTCATAAAAGGTTTGTTTTATATATGATGGAAAATATATGTAAAATTAAAATGGAAAATATATGTAAATTTAAAAGTAGAATTAAAAAGTGTTCCTATTGATTTATATAATTTCTTATATGTAGTATTTAATGTAAGTTTTGACATACGAAAGATACATGTCAGAACTCTATAATATTATAAACTTATTTGATTTTAATTTATATGATGCATGTGAGTCTTGCTTAAATAGCAACAAGATTGTTAATAGGTCGCACACATACTGTAGTAGATGATTGATTTTGATTGCTAGAAGTGAGTATTAATTTTTTATTATGTATGTTAGTTAAGAATTTAGCATATATGAGGTTATGTTTAGCTTTAAAAAGTACACTCATCTCACATAGGGCACGATTAATAACTCCATGTTCTTTTTCATCAATATGTTTTTCTCTAGATAAAGATATGTTTTTTTAGAAAGAACCGACTAAAATCCAAATTGA
The DNA here is from genome assembly GCA_018326385.1 of Flaveria bidentis. Taxonomy (NCBI): domain Eukaryota; kingdom Viridiplantae; phylum Streptophyta; class Magnoliopsida; order Asterales; family Asteraceae; genus Flaveria; species Flaveria bidentis. The sequence goes on along the minus strand of BJCM01272601.1, from coordinate 23,845 downwards.
AACAAATTTGAAAACCATTAAATATAAACCGGACAACTTAAACTTAACTATAGTAAAAAGTTATAGTAAAAAGTTATTCTAAGGTTGTTTTAAAAACACATGTATAATGCATATGTGATAGGTTTGGTAGAGAGGTGAGAGGCAGATTTTGTGAACACGATGAAAGAGTAATAATGGAACATGGTGAAGTGCTGCCTAGCACAAAGGAAATGCATGCTTATAAGAAACAAATGATTGTGAAAGAATTTAAAGAAACTCATGCTATTATTATAATTGTTGGGTTATGGAGGCTTTGGGCTTTAGATGGGTTAGACCTGATTTTAATGTGTTTTTTTTTTTGTTTTCAAAGTTAAGTAATTAACCATAATTTGTTTATATATAGACGTGTAGGGTTTTTATAATTTCTTTAGGCACTTAAATACTATTAATGTAGCTGTAGTAAAGTGGATGTAGGTAATCTTAGACTTACCCACTCTGAATCTTTATGTTTTTTGGTTTGTGTTTAATTTCTAGCTTAGAATACCTAACAATTGGTAACGGTTTTCTGGCTATGGACATGAGAAAAAGGAGAGATTTGTCCATGAGGACTGACGCCCATTAATAGGTTACGTGAGAAGGACCGGAGATAGAGAGCACTTGGTCGTAGTCAGGGATCAGAGATGATGTAGCCGATGTTCTTGAATATGAGCGTACGCTCTTATATCACAAAATTGTTACTTGTAATTCGAGTTTTTATAAATTAACAATCAAGTTTCATAAACTTGTTGATCTGAAGACGGAGACATAGAAACATATTAGTACTTACAAACAAACAATGCCAAACATGTTGACACGTGGTTATTTGAATCAGAACTACAATCAATTCATTGATAAGATCGAAGGTTTCATCTTTTGTAACATATAACGTCACACTTATTACATGACATACAAATTGTTACATATACATCGTTTATAATTTAATTTAAACAATTACGATTTAATTTTTTTTAGATAAGAAAATGTTAAATAAGCATATAGGTGATGGATATTTAATGTTGTCTATTTTATAAGGGTTTGATGCTGGAGCAATAATTTCAAATAAATTAACATAAATTAATAAGCAACCCATAACCTAATTGTAATGAATATCCTACATGTGTAGGAGGTGTTCATACACACACCTATTTGGCTAGTGTCTTCCTACTTATTTGTCCCTACTTAACAAGCATGAAACATTGTCTATGCCTATCATCAAAATTTATTATAATTTTTTAAATGAGTTTATCAATTAATTGAATGTAGTTTTGGAAAAGAGAAAAAGAAAATAGAGAATAGGTTGCTTAGGCATATTAAATATATTCTAGTGAGACTAAAAAATATAAACTTAAATGTATTTTGGTTTTAGAGTCTATTTTGGACACGATTCGAGTTTATAAATATGTTTTTGAATGATTGAGTTATATCAACTAAACCTCATTAAAAATAAGAATTTTTATATATATTTATTTAATATGTTAATTTTGTAAAATAGTTACCGATTTTAAAAAATGTTCCAATTAGATAACTCGAGTTTTAAAAATATTCCAATTAGCTCACTCAGTTTTTATATTTTATATAAATTAAAAGTCTTAACATGCTTTTAACATGTTATATTTTTTGTTTCAATTAGAAAATATTTTTTCTATCTTTTGATGCTAATGTAGAAGTTGATGTAAATTCTGGTACTTTTTTTATATTTTTTATAATTAACATGTTTTTTTATATTTTAATTAGTTCTATATATTAAAATTCTAACCCTCATGTCCTCTCCGTCATTACTTTTTTGACATAAGAAAACTTAATAATGATTTGATTTGATCGTTTAATGGTCTAATATGAGAATAATATATATGAGTACTAAATTAGAATACTTTTTAAACTTGATTACTATTTTGTGATATTTTTTCTTATTTAAAATAGTAAGTAAAATAATATTTAGAAGGATACACTCGTACAAGACGTATCACTTTTTGAAGGCTTGAGGAGTCGATGTTGAGAAGTGGTGTGAGATGAACGTTCGTTGGTTTTTTTTCTTTTTCCAGCAGCAGCAATAGATACATTTCTAAATCAGTAAGGGATATTTGGGCTTTTAATGATCCCATTCGTATTAATCACAATTTTTTTTATTTATTATCTCCTTCTTTGATGAACCTTGATTAATAATCGTTGTTATATAGTTTTGCGAAACTAATGTTATTCAAGTTCACTTGCGTTTGTGTATCATTTCTATTATTGTTGCTAATTTATTTTATTTGGAATTTGGAAATAGACAATATAGTCACCTACCTAATTATCATTTTATCTCGTCCGATACTTCTTTGTTATACAAAATTGTATAGTAGCTTAGATTATAGATTTTAAAACCCTATAACAAATGATATCAAGCATTTGGACACTATCACTAATTGCTTAAATCCTTACTAGTTACTAGTAGTTGGAGCGTTGATTCTGCTCGATGCCAAAAGTTAAAAAAAGGTTTGATTGATGCAATTGTAATGACAACATGGAAATGGTTCCGATTTGATAATGATGTTGGGAATACTAACAATATGAAGAAATACATCTTTAGTTTTTCTATTCTTATGGTTTGTAAATATGAATCATCACATGAACATTAAACGAGCGAATTAGTTGTAAAACCCTTACTAAGGTATCTACTTAAGAGTTCATTAAAGTTAAGAAATGTCTTGAGTTCAAATATCACATACGTCTAAAAAAGAGGGTTCCAAATTAGGTAAAAGAGTTTTCTTACTTAAATTAGGCTTAATCCTAAGGGTGGTTTTTAGTCTGGACAAACCAAGGTATGAGTTTTTCTTTGGAGACGTATCAGTATAGTACTATAAGGTTTTATACTCAAGCAATGAAAATCATTGAGTGAGTCATTGATCCAATTAACTGTTTAAATAAATTACAAAACCATCTATTATTTTTGTAATTGATGGGTTCTCTTTAGTCTAGCAACTTGCTGATGACTTTAAGTCAACATCGTTTAGGTTAGCACTAATAAATGTCACCTTACATATTCTAATTATTTTAAATGATTAATTCAAATAATCAATAAACTTCACATATGTTATAATTTAGAAGATTTCATTAACAACACATACATCCTAAAAACTTATGTAATTTATAATCTTTCTTGAAAGTCGAAACAAGTTTAGATTTTGCACTTTAACTTGTTTAGTGATAACAACTGTGTTAAGTTGAATTACATTCGGGTCCTCTAAATTTTGAAGACTTGGCTAATAAAACTTCAAACTTTAACTTGATTTTTCCAACTTCAATTTTGGAGCTTTAAACTTCCAAAATTTAGTTGTACTTCATTTTACTAATCAAGCAGTGGAAAGTTTTAACTTTTAACTTTCTATTTTAATTTGTTCAATGTTTTTTTGGGCTTGACTAAATTATTTTAAATTGGTTTTAATCAAATTGAATCGAATCCAAATCAAATTCTAAAATTTTGAATTCTTGTAAGTTCTATGATTGAGTTCCGAATGAAAATTTGCTTGTTTAATTAGTTAAAAAAATGCAAATCCGAATAGTACCTTTTGAACAAATCAAGGAAGCTAAAAACCGACCCAATAAATACAACATATATCTTTAAAAGTTGTCTTGAACTATAAATATGTATTATCTCTATCAATGAAGAGATAAAAAGAAATCATGTGTAGATGTTTCATGTATAGATGTTTCATAGTTGTTGCATACGAAAGAAAGTAAATTACCGGTGATTTTTAAATAATGTTTTTTAATTGTATAGAACTCATATATATCTGAAATAAAAGATGAATATACATTTAGTGATTATGGATAAAACAAAACTTAAAGATAATTTGTCTATTTATTTGGTATCAATTTATCAAAATTACTTTTATCTGTATTGAGTTTAAAACTATTTGTTTTCTTAAACAACGATTTTATAACTAGAAGAACCCCACAATACAAACACACACAATGCCTCGTATTCTTTTTCTTTTATTTTTTTCCCTATAAGCTAAACAAAATACAGAAATTAAACAATTACACCCAAACAACGTAGTTTCCCGACGGCACTACTACAAAAATATGCATTTGTGACCATCAAAATGGTCGCAAACTGGTCGCAAATGCCTTGTTGCGACCATTCTGCAACCATTTTGGTTGGTTGGTTATACCCTGGTCGGTAATTTTGTTTCCGACCAATTCTTGCGACCAATAAGTTATTGCGACTGATTTTGTTACCATATCATCCATCGCAAAATTAGCGACTGCATCTTATTGCGATGGAATTTGCGACCTATTTATTTTGCGACTAACTTCGCGACCAAACTTTAGCGACCGAGATTGTAATAGAAATTGCGACGAAACGTTCAGCGATAGATTTTGCGACTATAATGTTAGCAATCAGAATTGCAACTGAAACTATTCGTGACCAATCATTTATTGCGATCAAATTTGCGATTGAACTCTTAGCGACCGAAGTTGCAACCAAACTATTCCTGACCGATTGTGTGACCAAAATATTTAACGACTGTTTTTACAATTAAGTTTCTGCGACCATTTTAGCAACCGATTTTATTTCAAGCTTGCAACAAGATTTGCGACCAACATTTTAGTTGCAAAAAATATGTATAATAAGGAACGGCTCATGTTTTCTAGTATGGTAATCAAACAAATAATTAAATTTCACAAAATTTACCAATTCATAAAATTATCCAAATATCCTACAGCAAATATGAATCAAAGTATTGAAAGATAAGTATC
>BJCM01272601.1:7743-19064 GCA_018326385.1 Flaveria bidentis | reverse complement strand
TATATATATATATATATATATATATAATCACATGTTTGTGCCTATAGTGTCACCGGTAACATCGCATTATATATTTATTCATTTAATTATTTTTCATATATATACTTCTAGAATGAGTTAAAGAAGTCACAGTCTGATGGTTGTGAATAAAAAATTTATGGGGGTTGTAAGTGGGGAATCACATTATAACCCACATAATTTTTTTAGTATTTTTGAAAGTGATGGTAAGTAGAAAAAGAAAAAAATTAATGATAAAAATATAAAAAACATTATTTACTTAAAAATGAGAGATAAAATAAAAAAATTAATATAATTATAAGAACAAGTATAAGTGACGAATTGTGAAGGATTTTTTATAACCAAAAGAGTAAAATATCATTTGCATCCCTGACGTTTTGTTGATTTGACATTTCAATCCAAAAACTTTTTTTATTAAAATAATAAATTCAATAAAACATTATGTATGAAAATGACATTCTACTCTAACCAAAATATATGATGTGTTGATGAGTTGGTAAAATGCAGCCCCCCACCCCATACACTTTCACATCTTTTTTTATTTTCCTTTTTTCTCAACTTTTAATAAGTTATATGCGTGATCTATATAGTAGAAATCTTATAGGTTATTCGTTTAATTTTATTTATTTATAAGGTTTATTATAACAAGGAGACAAATACGACAACACGATGTTACAATTCTAGTTTTATAAGTTTGGAAAATCATATAAATTTACCTTAAAGTTTCGATTAGATGCATATATGAATATATATGAAAAAATAAATAACGATATCAACAAAAAATTTAGATTCATGGTAGATATCATAATTCATATTGTCATAACATCTTAATATCCCTTATATCTAGATAGATCTTAGATCTCACAAGTCATAACATCTTTTTCTTCCTTGTTAGGAAGGTCTATTTTCAGACACTTTAGTTGATAAATATATCAATCCTTCACAAATGCTATTTGATTAACATAATCAATACATCATCTAAATACTTCTATTATTGATCAATTATAAATACCTAAATCCGTAAATATTTGTTTACTTTTGTTGTATGTCGTGGATTCTTAGATAACCATTAGCTAATTAAGATGATCAAACACGAAGGAGAAATCATTAGAATGGAGAGATGCTTACATCACCAATCACATAATCACCAATCATATTTTGTCATATCATAATGTCACACCATATCACATTACACCATACCAATAAATTTGTAAAGGGCACTCACACTACACCACGTCATACCATCCCACAACTCTTTTCACACATTGTGTCCAAGTTTTGTCTTAATCTTTTTAATCTTTAACATTTTCATATTAACCCAACACTTTTACATCTTTTATAATTTAACTCAAATATTTTTTTTAACTTTTAACTTTGGTCCTTATACTTTTTATATTTAAAAAATTTTTGTTTTACGTTTCAGTTTAAATTTTGCGAGTTAAAATGTTGTAGTGTGCTTGTGTAGTTCAACATTTTTACGCTTAATTTTCTTTCCGTTTAATGGTACCGTCGCAACGCGTTGGTCCAATATTAACTTAGTTATTGTTTTATATGTTTTACGTTTCGTCTAACGGCAGTGTGTCTTTCGTTCTACGTTCGGTTGGTGCGCTAATGCTGGTGTGTTTTTTATGCTACTTAGCATGGTTTTACGTACCACGTAACGCTGGGGGTTTAATATTAGTTCCGTATAAAAACAAGATATTGATGGGTTCACTTGACTCGTAACATTAGCTGTGGCTTCGCCCCTCTAGTTTTATAAATGAAATAAAATGTGACAAATGGAATTAATGAAAAAAAAGAAAGGGAGGTGAATGAAAAAAATTTAAAGTAACTCCTCCATGGGAAGAAAATAGACTAAAGGTTTTATGTATTTACGTGTTTAAAGAAAAAGAAAAAAGATTTACAATTTTACAATAATATCATTTTCCTATATTTTTGTTTGAATGCATTCTCTTTATATCCATCCGTAACAGAATTAAAGTTAAGAAAAGTTATAAAGATCTTCAATTTTCTTTCTTTTTTCTTTTATTCAATAAAAAACTAGAAAACACAAAAAAAAAAATCACTCTCTCTCACTTCTCTCTTTAAGAATAACTTTCAAGTTCGTTTTAAAAATGACTCTCTTTTAAACGACTTATTAATTCTCACACAAATGAAATTTTCATATTTTAAAAATCAATTTTCTTATAAACATAAATAATAACAAAATCGTTTTAAACAACAGAGTGGGATTCAATCCCACGCGTTCTCCACTACCCTTTTATTACCGCCACCGTATCAACTGTCCACCATGTCGCCCTCTGATTGGCTCAAACACCGCCAGCTCAGCCTACACTTTACCACAGCTAATCACTCACGCGGCCCCCTCACGTGACTTGTTTCAAAAGTCAAGCCTACAGCTTTCGACACGTCTCATGCTGGTCACGTGACCTCCACCCCCTTTGAATTGACCTCAGCTGACGTGGAAACTTCTCATTGGGTGGGCGGTGCCATGTCATCAAAAGGCCACGTTGCCACGTAGTGGTTGAACAGTTGGAACATCCCAACGGTATTTTGGCTTGTACGTTCAGATGAATATTTAATTAATATCTTTTATATTATCCTTTAGACCAAAGCCGACCCATGTCTTTCTAGATCTAAAATAAATAGGTATTGGGTATGTATGTATGTATATATGTATATAAGATTGTTCTTGATGTGTTTATTATATAGAGGAGGAAGATGATATAGTATTTTGATGAAATGTTTTTTGAAATAGATGTAATTAGTTATTTGAAATTGGTTCACTAAATATCTTTATTAAGCCGAACAAAATGTTTAGTATATTATATTTATAATCGAGTTAAATTCGGTTTACTTTCTAAGGTTAAATTTGTTAAAATGATGAAATTGTTGGGTTGAATATATAACATTTTAACTTAAATTGGTGTGTTTATAATATTTTAAATAAAATTGATTAAAAATATCAAATCTGTGAGGGACCAAATCAAATTTATTATATATGATACGTTAAGAATTTGTTAATATGTTAACGATAAGAAGAGTAAATAATATAGCTTATTTTATATATATATATAATTATTTATATACATATAAAAATATAAAGTTAAATAATTAATAAATAATAAATGAGTTCAGCATGAACTTTAGCGAAATACAAGTTTTACAACTTATGATCCGAGATCAAGGTCACGAGATATAGATTTCAAACAAGCCTAACTTAAGTTCTTTTAAGTTAAACGACTCATACAATCATAGGCGAGATCATGCTTGAATATCACAACTACATCCTTCTTTTTATAAATTATGATTTAAACTAAAATAAATGTTTTATTAATAAATTAAGTTAACTACATGAATAATTCTTAATTGGTGAATTTTTTAATGTAAAGCTTTTGAATATGTATTCTTTTCTGTTATAATTTATGGTGATACTATCTTCAGTAAATTCGTGTATTATACGGGTTAAATAAAAAAATACTAAATATAATAAATATTTATTAGTTATGAAATGATAATTTAAGGTAAGATATGATTGAATTCTTACTTATTATAAATAGAATGAAATTTTTGTATAAATTTTTTTTAAAAATATCATTTTTTAAATTTTGTTATTATAACGTCTAATTTTATTTTTTTTGTTTATAGACATTTACTTTCTAAAAACATAAAATTTTAAATATTTTACATTTTAAAAAATAATGTTTTAGAAAATTTTCCTTTTTTATAAAAGAATGTTTCTTTGAAAATAGAATTAATAAAAACATCTTTCTTAATTTTTAAAATAATTATTTTAATCTAAAAAGAATCAAATATTTAATGTGATTAATAAATAGATGAGATAAAAGAGAAAAATTGATAAAAATAAATGTGATTCTAATACATGTCGCTTACAGTTAACTTTTTTTTTTTAAATAATTTAATTAGAATAAAAAGAATGAGATTGGTTTCCCATTAACATACACGTTATTGATCGCAACTTTAACATCTTCTCCAAGATGCTATATTATCTTCTTGATAATAAATAATTATTTTAATTAACAAAAACAATTTTAATATTATTGTGGATAAAAATAGTTGGATAAGATGATGGTTTTTGGGGTCGGAAGACATGCGGAAAGGAAGCATGTTTGTGGGTCGCATGTTGCGTTTTTATTATTTTATGTTTGACCTTCATTTTCATGCTAAGGTTATCCGTTGGAACGATAAGTCAAATCACCGAAATTCTTATTTTTTTAAATGAGAAATGCGGTTGTTAATGATATATTAAGGAAATATAATGTTCATGTAATATTATTATCACCTTGAAGATATGAAACAATAAAGTAGTTTAAATTGTGTACATATATTCTTTTCATTATTAATCAAGATATTTGAGGATCTTTCTCATTTTCTATATAAGAATAAGATTATTTTTATAGATGTTAGAGCAACTCCAACATTATATATAAATGCTAGGTTGGCTTCATCCGAGATTTATAATCTGTAATCGAGTATATTTTTAGCAGTTTGTCACTCAAATAATCAAGTAGTTAAGGATGAGAAACGAAAAACATATATCAAGATAGATGTATTTTAACAATTAAACAAGTGAAATTCATATTGGTTTCAAGATATAAGGGATGATATATTATATTTACTTTAGCCGATATTATATTCAAATATATTAAACATCATTAGTGTGAAAGACTAATTGGCGTTCTTAACAATTGTACCAAAGTTTGAAAATCGTTTAAAATTATTATCGAATTAGTTGCTTCAATAAGGTTTTTGATATATATGCAAATACAAGGGTGTATACATCGTTTTTAATAATGTTTTTCGGCGATGAACCGGATCTGACCCGCCCGACCCGAACCCAAAAGTTTATTATATTGTGATAGCTAGACTATTCTTAAAAATTTCTGCCGTTGATCAGAGGTGTGGCGTTTGTTGGGGCTCGTCCCTAATTTCGAACTCCGACGGATGCTAGTTGGTGGGTCCCCTCTCTAACAATCATTTTTTTAAATGTAGCTTTATAGTAAACAAAAATAAATGTTTTTAAAAGAGTGGAAAATTTTGATCGAAAGTTGAGATTACGTGTTTGTTGGATCGGTGATTTAGGAAAAAATTAACTTTTTATTCTAATAATTCCAAGACATATCTAATCAATAATATTTGTGAGGTTCAGTAAATCCATTTATAATTAGGCATATCAACACCTTATCTATAAAAAAGCATGAGAGTAAAAAGTGTTTGGATGTAATACAAACTAATTGGAATTGACATTTGAAGAAATGGTATTTTGTAGTTAATGAATATTTAAATAACTCATTAGGCCTTAATTCCAAATAATAGAAAAGCCACCAATCAAGCCATAATTATATGGACACCATTTTATGTTTGAATTTTCAAATTTAAAGGGAATTCTTAAATAGTTAAATCCCCAAGCAAGCACCTTTGACCAGTGTAGAAAATAAAGCTAATAATATATTTTGATAGCGTTCCAAACAAACATGAGCATGATCTTTGTCTAAAGATTCATCAACATCATCATCTTTTACAAAGCCCTCAAAACTCAAACACCCGTATAAACAAAATAGGTAAAAAGGGGAACAAAGATAAAGACATACGAGTTAATAATTAGTAATATATGAAACCGAATGAATAATATTTTTGTCTAAACTAATTGTGAAAGCAAAATAAAGGGTCAAACAAGTTGCATACCAAGTTGAAGTGGATAATATTTTTTATACACATGGAGATGTTAATAATACTATAAACATAAACATTTAAAATATATAATTTCTCATTACTACTGATCTATACTATATATAAAGTATATAAGAATGATATTTTAATATACCATAAAATTAAGAATCGTTACTTAATTTAATGCATAATATACAATCACTCTTAAGAGTAAAATAGTATTTATAACATTATATATAGATTCCCCTTACAATTAGTTATATAATAACCTTACACTTACTAACACTTACATATTTTTTTACATTATCTACTCATAAATTAAAAAATAATAATTTGTTTAAGATTTCAGCTATATCTTTTAATCTATCACATTTAAAAACATTTTGAGACTACAATTGTAACCTGTGTTTTTTGAACGTTTTGGTGTAAACTTTTGCTGAACTGGATTATTTTGTGAGGTACAATAAGTTAATGCGTAAATATACAATAGTCATTCAAAACACATTATTTGGAATTTTAAATTTTAGCTTGAATAACATAATAGACTTTTGTAAACATATTACAAGAATAACAAAATATTAAAAACATGTGACGGATGTAATATGTCACCCCGTCGCATTACGTGGGACCCTTCTAGTGTTTATAACATACAGAATAAACATTTTTCACGGCTCATTTTGTCTCTCTCTACTACGAATCACAACTATTTAATATAACATGAAATCAAAAACATTAGAAACATGGTGTCATGATATGAGAAACGTTTAACAAAATATGATATTATTATTATTTTTCTTTACGGTTGGGCCTTTAATGTAAAGTGGGATCCAATTCAAATTCAAGTGGGCCCATATCAAAAGGTTTATATTATTATTGGATGAGAGCTTGATTACATATAACATGGAAGAGACTATACGTTATATCATCTATTATTGATGCTTTATGTAACATCGTAAGTGAAGTTGTCATTTGGATTTGAAATAGGTTGCAACACTACTACAAAAATATGCATTTGTGACCATCAAAATGGCCGCAAACCGGTCGTAAATGCCTTGTTGCGACCATTCTGCGACCATTTTGGTTGGTTGGTTATACCCTGGTCGGTAATTTTGTTTCCGACCAATTCTTGGGACCAAAAAGTTATTGCGACTGATTTTGTGACCATATCATCCATCGCAAAATTAGCGACTGAATTAGCGACTGCATCTTATTTGTGATGGAATTTGCGACCTATTTCTTTTGCGACTAACTTCGCGACCAAACTTTAGCGACCGAGATTGTAATAGAAATTGCGATGAAACGTTCAGCGATAGATTTTGCGACTATAATGTTATCAACCAGAATTGCAACTGAAACTATTCGTGACCAATCATTTATTGCGACCAAATTTGCGATTGAACTCTTAGCGACCGAAGTTGCAACCAAACTATTCCTGACCGATAATGTGACCAAAATATTTAACGACTGCTTTTACAATTAAGTTTGTGGGACCATTTTAGCAACCGATTTTATTTCAAGCTTGCAACAAGATTTGCGACCAACATTTTAGTTGCAAAAAATATGTATAATAAGGAACGGCTCATGTTTTCTAGTATGGTAATCAAACAAATAATTAAATTTCACAAAAATTACCAATTCATAAAATTATCCAAATATCCTACAGCAAATATGAATCAAAGTATTGAAAGATAAGTATCATAAGAAATATTCAAACATAAACATTAAAACAAACTTCTAAATTGATCATCACTACAAAAATCACATGCTTAACTAGTTAGAACATCCTTTTGGTATGTTCTTTAACAAGAATTCAATTTGTTGCTTCATTTCATTGTTTGCAACTCTGTTTTCCTCTATTTGTTCCATCATTGCTAGTTTCTCGGCTCTTTCTTTTTCTTTCTCTAGTCTTTCGGTTTCTTTCTCTTGTTGTAGTTGTGCTATTTTCTCATTCAGATGTTGTACCTGTAAATAATACAACACAACATTGATATATTAAAACCACACAACACATTAACCTATTATTTATTTATTCACCTAGAGTAATCTATTGTTTCTTTCTTCAATAACTTAGATTTAGGATCGATCCGATACAAATAATATTATGTTTTAATCAATTATCTTGCATATTCTTTCAATCAACAAAAGTAATATTTTATTAGAATTACACCACACGATTATTATTATTAGGTGATAATAACCTACCTACAAGTTTGAATATTTGGATTAGTATAGTGTTGAATGGCTACCTTAAAGTTACAAACAACTAAAATATTATGAAATAAAGAAGCTTGACTTTTATATTTATACTAATTTTATGAATTTAGTATAATGAACCGGAGGGAGGAGTATCCTAGTTGTTGATCACCTAAACATGTAAACATAAAAACTATTTGGGTTCAATTCGAGTGTCATTAAAGATACAAATTATTCATAAGGATACAAAGGGAGGATGTTCTTACTTTTAGGGCAATACATCTAAATTTCCATCAAAGAAAGTGATTTCTCAAATTAGCTAATTTTATGAATGATTAAGGCCCTGTTAGTTATTGTCTATGTATCTCTTATCTCCTTTGATTCATTTTAAACTTACAATCAGATAGCTTTAGATATTAAGGGTGATCTTCGGGCCCTAAAAATCAAGTGTAAAACAAATAAATTTCACAAACAATATTAAACTAAAACCCTAATATCATTCAACCCTAACTGGAGAATTCCTATGTGTTCCTATATATGTATAGTAACTTTAATACAAGTATGCATGAGAGAACCTATCATACTTTAACAAAAACATTCAAGAGGACTCACCATGTATCTTATAAATAGATGCTACAAACTGAAACAACTTTTGATGACAACTAATATGACTCACTATATCATTTTGACCCATTATATAATAAACGAAAATGGAATAAGCAAACCTCTTCGTTTCTTCCAGGTAGATACGAATTCCTTGACGTTGAGGGTGTATCCGTCATCATGACATGCGGATCACTGATATCAAACAATATGCCCTTTATCTTGCCCCGTTGTAACCATGTATCTAGATCTAATGGACGTTTACTAGCCTTATCTCCATACTTCTTTGTGACATACTCCTTATATGATTTCTATGATATACAAGAACAATACAAATTGTTAAACTTGTAACATGCAATGACTAACTCTAATAATATATAATACATCTTAAGAAACTTACAAAAGATTCCTCCGCCCTTGTGTCAACCCATTCCACATTGTCTTGTGGATTGATTTCTTCTAGAACATCGGGCTCTTTTGAACCTTCAACTCCTCCACATCTCAAGAATTTATCTAGGTCTTGTCCCTTTTTTCCCATGCGATTGCATCCAAATTTCATCTATTATAGCAGGGCGTCCAAGTATCTTATCCTACAAATTTATATTTGAAAGTTAATACTCACATGAAATATTAATTAAATCAAGGACATAATAACATCTCTTACCGCTTTTAATTTAAGCGTAACATAGGTTTATGAGCCAAGAGTGTGTTTGCTTGTGGATTTTCCTCTATTAATGGTATTCCTAGAAGACTTTGCTTTCCACTCGGGTGTATTCCAATACTGAACTAGTGGTTCCCATATCTCAGTCCTCATCCATCATGGCTTATACGGAATAATTACAGACAAATCGTCTCCAACCTCTACCCCTGCCTTTCTTGCAGCATCTTTAGCTTTATCTTGAGCCCTATTCAATACATCCTTACATTTCTTCTTTATAAACTTCTCCCAGCAAGATCGAACTTGATCATCCCACTCACTTTCCCATTGATAGTATCTCTACGAAAAAAAACACTCATTAATAATGTCTATATAGTTTACTAAATTATAAGAAAATATATAAATTTTTATAAGTATAAACATTAAAACGCTCAAACATCCTATCACCATCCTCTCCAGAGACATCTTTCCAACTTTTCCATGGATGAAACCATATAGCTTGTAAAATTTCTCCAATAGTCCGGTTAGCATCTTCCGGATTACTAAATCTATAAAATGATAACAAATCAACGCGATCAATATTATTTGTATTTACATGTAAAGATAACTAAATTTGATCAAATCTCAACAACATGAGTAATGGTGATTGCTATCAAGTCAATAAAATATGAAAGAAAAAGTTTTAGCATGTCTCCTAATATATGTTTCAATTAATAGAACCTGTTATGCTGTTTTTTATTTATAGATTTAGTTTATAATATGATGCATTTGAAATAATAATAACACGATAATGAATAAAAAAGTTTAGCAGACTGTGAGAACTATTATGACATTTGAACTTCAAATGAATTATATATATAGATTTGCTCGTTGTATTATCTTAGATTCTAATGAGAAGCTAAATGTATATATAAGATAATCTTAGGATATATTTTAGTAAATTCACATACTGAAAACTATTTTAGTAATTTTTTTTAAATATAAACTTAACCGGACTAAAATTAATAAGCCATCTACCGGCCCTAATTTTTTCCTTGTTAATCGAATAAATATGTTGGTTATGCTTTGTTTATGTAACTATATATGTATGTATGTACTTACTGGTCATGCATAATCCAAATCCATTCGCGATTTCTTGGTTCAGGTATGGGTGTAGGTGCAACTGGTCCGCGCAGATGAATAGCGGGCTCATCATCATCACTTCCTTCATGTTGATATGGTGCCTCATATGCATCTCCAATTGTACCTGTGGTGCAAATATTAGGACCACTATCTTAACCCCTTCCTCTACCACCTCCTGTTGAACTACGTGCCATGATATCTACAATATAAAAAAATCATTAATATTAAGAAAAATCATTTTAAATAAAACTTATAACAAAACAATATTATATGCTAAACAACAAACTAACTAGTCTGTATCTTCATCTTCAAATTCCTCCTTGCCATCATCTGATTCAATATCTTCAAACTCAACTTCTTCGTAATCGTAATCATTTACATCTTCGACTTCTTCAATAACATTTGTTTCTACATGAGTAATGGGTAGCAAATCCTCAGTAGGCGTACATACTAATCTTTCAGTCTCTTGAAAGAATTGCTCCACATCTTCATTATCGTCATCAACAACTATACTACTATCCTCAGCTAGTTCGTAAACTCCCCTTGGATTCGTCTTAACAACAGCCCACCAATCTTTTAATTCTTTTTCTTTTGAAGGGTATGGTGTATAATACACTTGGTGTGCTTGGGATGCTAGAATAAATGGGTCATCAAAGCATCCAATTGCCTTGGGTTTAACATCAACCATATTAGTCTTTAAGTTAACCCTTACACCATTCACAGGGTCAAACCAAGTACATTTGAACAAAACGACCACATAAGATCCTAAGTTGCTATGATACTCAAGCTCTAGGATCTCGTCTAACAATCCATAGTAGTCTTTTTCATGCTTATCATAGGAAGCCCCTTTCACACACACACCACTATTTTCTGTTACCCTTCCATTAGGGTTGGCATAACAGGTATACATGTACCTGTTAAGACACGAACACGATAAGACACGAACACGGAATCTGTATACCTGTACACGACATGATAACTTATCGTGTACCTGTTTCCAAACCTGAACACGAACCTGTTAATACCAGGTATACAC
>BJCM01272595.1:0-17741 GCA_018326385.1 Flaveria bidentis | reverse complement strand
TCAAATCCTTGAAGAACTCTTTAACTGGTGTCATATGGAATGAGCAACCAGAGTCCATAACCCACTTTCCTTTAGACCCATGATCTTTAAAGCAAGTGTTGGTAACACACAGAACATCTGAACTATCATACCCTTCAGATTCACTATCCTGAGCATTGTGGTTATAAGAGTCTGAACGACCTTTACTCCAACTGGATTCACCTTTCTTCTTCTTTAACTCAGGACAATCTTTCTTGAGATTTTTCTCAGACCCACACACAAAGCACTTTCTCCTACTCTTAGACTTTGATCTAAAAGAGTTCTTACCTTTGTGACTTCTTTGTTCTGACCTGCCCCTCACATACAAGCCTTCTCCACCTTCTTCTTTGGATTCAAACTTCTTCTGTAATTCCTTTGAATTGAGAGATGAAGTCACCTCCTCCATTGTCAAAGTCTCCCTGCCATAGAGCAAAGTATCTACAAAATGCTCATATGACCCTGGCAGTGAGGACAACAGAATAATTGCTTGATCCTCTTCATTGATCTTTATACCAATATTCTCAAGATCCATGATGATCTTGTTAAATTCATCAACATGATCTTCAATTGTCTTACCAGCATCCATCTTGAAGGTGTAGAGCCTTTGTCTCAAGAACAACCGATTTGCCAGCGACTTAGTCATATACAATGACTCAAGCTTTGCCCAAATCCCCGCAGCAGACTTTTCCTTCTGCACTTCTCTTAACACCTTGTCTCCAAGACTCAAAATGATCTCACTGTGGGCTCTCTCCATGATTTCCTTCTTCTTCTCTAGCGCAAGACCCGCAGGCAGCTTATCTTCACCACTGAGCGCATCAACTACACCGTTGTGCACCAGAATCGCCCGCATCTTTACTCGCCAAAGACTGAAATCATTCTTCCCAGTAAACTTCTCGATTTCAAACTTTGTCGTCACCATCGCGATTCTTCAATTCTTCTTCCAGTGATCAATCGAACCAGATTATCGTATACGAGCCCTTAACCGTGGCTCTCAACCATGGCTCTGATACCAATTGTTATAAAAACACCAATTGATCAACACAAATTGAATAAATTTTATTGAAGAATCAAGAACAATTATGAACAACAACAACGAACTACAATCAACTACTGATCGGAATCCCCATTTCTCTAACTACCGATTACAAGGAAACGAAAGACTCTTATACTAACAGACAACTATCAACTATTGTCATAACAAGTCCCTCAAGTTTAAAACATGACTTTTACTTAACACACACCACTCACGGACACCTCGGGCGAGCTAACTCTCACCCTTGAGGGAGTTTTAGTCCTCAAGAATGCTAGCATGGGCAATGTTATATGGTCCTCAGCAAACTCATCGACGACGCAAGCGAGGAATCCCATTGGTCAGCTTCTCGCGCAATACGGGCAACTTTGTAATTTACGAGGATGGTGACCACATCAACCAAGAAAATAATCCCATATGGCATAGTTTTGACTTTATGACAGACACTTTACTTCCTGGCATGAAGCTGGGATGGAATTTTGTCACGCGACATGACAATCACTTCATTTCTTGGAAATCGGATGATGATCCTGCTGTCGGTGAATATTCTTACTCGATTGATATCGGAGGTTTCCCTCAGCCTTTCTTGTCGAAAGGCCAAGTAATAACATTCCGCGGGGGACCGTGGAATGGTGTCAGGTTAACTGGAATATATACTTTGAAAGCCAACAACTTTTACAACTTTACCTTTGTTCTTAATGATAGAGAAATTTACTACCAATGTAATCTTGTAGATACTTCATATATTACACGACTGGTGTTACTACCAAGTGGTATTTTGATGCGCTAGTTATGGAGTGATAGCCAACAAAAATGGAACACCTATTTGTCAATACAAAACGATCCATGTGATCAATTCGCGGTGCGTGGACCGTTCGGGAGCTGCAACAATAACAAATATCCAATTTGTGAATGTTTGGAGGGGTTTGAACCCACATCTCCTGATCAGTGGAAGATTAGAGATTGGTCTCAAGGCTGTCGGCGTAGAGTCCCTTTGGTTTGTGAGCGTGGGGAAGGCTTCAACAGATATTCAAATTTGAAGTTACCCGACACTCGGGGGGCATGGTTTAACCAGACCATGACCCTTGTAGAGTGTGGGAGGAAGTGTAAAAGCAATTGTTCGTGTAATGCTTACTCGAATACGGATATGTCTGGGACCGGGAGTGGTTGCTTGCTATGGTTTGGTGAGCTCATTGATATCAGAACGTTTGAAACTGGGGACACTCTTTATATACGATTTTCATCTTCTGAGTTAGGTAAATCAAAATAATATATAGTTATATTTTTGTTGATATATATATTCTTAACGTTGGATATGTTTTGAAACAGACTCGATAGAAGACCATAAAAGCTCAAGTGCAGGGAGAAGAGTAAAAGTTATTGTCCCTGTAGCGATTGTAGTTTCAGTCATACTGTTTTCAATATGCTTAATTTATCGTTCTTATAGGAAGAAGCAACGGCAACAAGGTATAAATTTTGACTACTAGCAATTACTCTACTTACGAATTGGTGGTCACAATTATGTAAGGATTATTCTCATTGTTTTCGCGACCGGATTGGACCGGCCGGGGATCGGTCCGGTTCGTTATGAATCGTTTTTAAGAGGTCGAACCGGCCGGTTCTTCCCGAACCGGTGGTCCGACCGGGAAACCGGACCGGTTTTTTATTTTTTTATTTTAATGGGTAAAATCGGGCTGTTAAACCATAAATTAGTGTGTTGGATATACAAATATAGTTAAGTTTTATATATAAATCATAAATAAATTACTTATATTTAAGTTTTATAGTTAAATTTTATATATAACTATAAAATATATATATAAATCATAAATAAATTACTTATATTTAATTACATATATAAATATAATTAAAATATAGTTAAATTCGGCCCAACCGGTACGACCATCAAACCAGTAATACGTCCGGTTCGACGTCCGATCCGGTTCTGAAAATATTGACTATTCTTGATGGGTACCGGTCAAGTCGTGTGGTCATGGGTTTAAACAGGTTAAAGTAGGGGTGTCATTCAAGTTTTTTAATCGGGTTTCGGGTTTCTCGGGTTTTTAGATGTAGAAAAACAACCCGAAGACCAAATCAAATAAGTAATATTTAGTCGCTTTTTGGGTTTTGGTTTTCCGGTTTATTAGGTCAAGTCAATCGGTTTTCGGGTTTAAACTAAACTATTAAGCTTTAAATTATTTGTTATCTCAAATGTTTGTGATCAAAATACATATATGAGATTTAACATGTGTTATTAATATATAATTGTATTTATTATCTTGATTAAAAAGTTTCTGCATATTTATGTTTATATTATTATGCATATTCAAATGTTAAATGACATTATATTTTGATTATCTTTAATATTCACATAATAAAATAAAATCACAACAATGAAATATAAAGTTTAGAAAATCATGTTTTTAAATCTTGTAACAATAGCATAATACACACATATAAATATAGACACACATATATATTAGTTCAAAAAACAAATATTTGGGTTAATTGGGTTGACCCGAATCTCACAAAATCAACCTAAATACCGAATCATTTATAAAAATTGGGTTCAGCTTGATGTAATAATCTGGTTGGGTTAGAAGTAATTCGGGTTTTTCGGGTTAGTCATTAATCGGGTTTGGGTTGATTTTATTTCGGGTTTAATATTAGGTAAAAAAACACACTAGTAGATTAAACTTTAAAGTAGCTCTTTTAAGTTGTAGTCATGTGTAAGTGGGTTACAAGTTATTGCAGTATTTCTCTTGTTTGTAGGAAGTAATGGGTCCGGGTTTCTCTCTTTTGATTTGTCCATGATGCAATGTAATGGCATAAATGTTCTCTTCATCGCTAAGAATGAAAAGGTGAACAAAAGAGTTTTTTGAGTGTCTTATTTTGGGCCCGAACCAACATCACTGATATCATTATATATTTTATTGCCAGGGGATAAAATAACCGCCGGTACAATTAACCTGGGCCGTTTGATCATGCCCATAACCCTGACTATATAAAGTCAGCAGTTATTTCTGGGTTTATTGCAGTTTTTTTGCGGTTACTTACGGTTACTTAGTTTTGACCAATTCAACCCTTTTATGCTCGTGTAAGCTCTGCAATCCGCATGAATTTTTCCTGAAAAATAGGTAACAAAATATGTTATTACGTACCTCACACGGATTGCCCACGTCCCACTATATTCCCGCAGCTAACTGCTTAATTTTCTCTGTATAAATGGCTAATCAGTTTCAATATCCTTTCCTGTTCTCTGCAACACCTGATCTGCAACACTTGATCTGCAAGGCCTGCGCATGTTATGGACAGAAAAGAAATCCTAACATTCAATCAACATCCTAGGGATGACCCAACGAAGGAATTGGTAATGAAGGTTTTCTGAACTTTACTTCTATAAACTATTTTGTTAATTAATTGTGTTTTAAAAGTTTTTCAGGATCCCAAACAGCTTAGCAACCACTTTTGTTTGGATTTAAACCATTTAAAATCAAAAGAACAAAATGTTATTCACAGGTCAACCAATGTTTACGATGGTAACAGTGTGGAGATCATTTCATGTGGGTCTAAGTTTAGTCCATACAAATCCCAACTTGAACGAGAAATCAATGAGGAGGCATTGTTGTTTATAAATGCATTTGATTTCTTTTTAAATCTTTATTTAGTGGCATGTTGAATGTAACAGTTAGGGTATTTCAGTTGTTCAAGTATGAGAAGGCTGCCAAGAGAAGAAGATCTCTCAAACAGTGGAATTGGGATGATGTTATCACTATTAGCAGTTCAGATAAAGATGATGATAATACCTATGACCTAAAAGATATGGCCAATTCTGGGCCATGTTTAAAGAAAGATAAATACTTACAGAAACTCACTATGAAGCTGATGGATGAGTCCGATTCTAATGATGATTTCAACAAGGATAGGAATGCTTTGAATGAAGATATGGATGATTCCAGTTCCAAGGGGCTGTTGAAGATCTCGTGGTTTATGTTGTTATTTATGTCTATTTTTTTAGGTCTACTTTTTTAGTACTTTTTTGACGGTAGCATGCACTGTTTTGTTAGCTTTGGTATGTTGTTGTTGTTTAACGTTAGTAGTGAATGAAATACATTTTGTTAGAATGAATGCAAAGTTGAATTAAATGTTGCCATTTAAACATTGTGTAGCCATATACATACTTTTGAATTTTTCCTAAACATTTAATGAAAAGAAATAAAAAATTAGATTTTTTTAATGTGAGAATGTCTGATTTTTTTTCATTAAAAATAATGAATTTTTTTTCATTAAACATTATGTAGCCATATACATACTTTTGAATTTTTTCTAAACATTTAATGAAAATAATTTATATCTTAAAACCAATATATACATAAACAACATTTGGTGATTTGATAAGTTAATAATATGTTATTTATAACTGAAACAAGTTCTTGCTAATGGTAAAAAAGGGGCTTTGAATGTGGGGGTTGTTCTTATTTTACCAGAGGGTTTTGAATTAGCCCCTCCCGATCGTATTTCCCCCGAGATAAAAGAAAAGATGGGTAATCTGTCTTTTCAGAGCTATCGCCCCAATCAAAAAAATATTCTTGTCATAGGCCATGTTCCTGGGAAGAAATATAGTGAAATCACCTTTCCTATTCTTTCCCCGGACCCCGCTACTAAGAAAGACATTCACTTCTTAAAATATCCTATATACGTAGGATACACGGTCGATAATTACTAATTACACTTAATGAAATCATAACTTGTAGTTACATTATGATATATATTTTAACGTTATAATAAATTTTAATGTTATATTAACATTTAATAAAACAAAATCATATAATTTTGTTCTTTAATGTTTGCGACGTTATTATTGTTTGATCATTTTGAACTAATTCGAGATACACACCAATCTGTTGTCATGTTTTGTAGCTTACATCGTATTTTAAAATTTCTAGCTATATCGTTCAACCTTAAGGAAATGAATTATATTTCAACAGCAAAATAATATGAGATTTCTTAGGCCATTGGTAGTACTAGATTTCTAATCACGTGAAAAAAAACTATATAAAAACAGTAGTCTTTATTTCTTTTTAAGAAGCCTAATTAAATTTTAAATATTAAGTGGTAATTAACTGGGGCGTAGTAGGTATACTTTCAAAATCTTAACTAAAGTGGATTTTTAAATAGTAGTTAATGAACGAAAAAAAACAGACAAATTAAGTTAAAAAATATATCATATATAATTATATATGAACATATTTTGTCAATACTTTTTAAAAATTTTAGATTAACTGAAATGTTAAAACTTCAAAACATTATTTTCAACTTTTTTGTACTTATCTATGCATTTTATATCATGATTTTATTTCGATGTTTACTATTTTTTAAGTTGACTTAATATCTGCTGTGATTATTTCATGTAAGGTTCTTAGAAAAAGTTACCATAAATAACACAGTAGATATATTGTTTTTGATATTACAATGACGTATCAGTTGTTAAATTTGGATTTGGAAATTGGGATGGGATGTAGAGTGTGATAATACCATTATATTTTAATATTCTTCCTTATTAATGTGTTGGTTATTTTATCCTGTTTAGAGAAAACAGCTTAGTGGGTGAGTGTTTTCCAGATTTTAAGGAATTTTTGGTTAGATAAAATTAGGCCGGTAAATATTTAATTTTATTCTGCAATTGATTGTGTAAAGTGTCGAAGTGTTCTACAAGTTGGTGTGTTCCTTTCTCCTGATTTATGTCTTTGATTTCCCTGTTATCATATCAATTGACATCCTATAACATTCTGATCTTTGCTTTTATTTTGTATTGCAGGTTATTTGGGATCTATGGTGCACTGTGTGCTGTACTCTGGTGTTCATTTTCATACGTTATTAAGCGGTATGTCTAAGCATTTCTGTGTGGTTATGTTCGAATTTTTATGAAACTCAATTGTTTATTATAGCATTGATTGTTGTTTACTTGTGATGTTGAATTGCTTTGCATAACCTTCTGATTGATTTACCACAATGTAGATATAAGAATACTAAATTTACCTCTAACAACCCTTATCAGTTTTCTTTTTCATAAGATCCATACTTGTCTTGACATTCTCCTAAATATAAGTTGTTGATTCTGTGTATTTGCTTCCCAACCAGTTGTGGATCAACCCTAAAAAATAAAGAAAAATATGCAGAAGTGTTATCGGTCTAAAACACAACGAAATTAAATGATTAAGTTATATCAACATATAGTGTAATTAAAACGATAGCGATTGTACTAACCCGGTACTCCCCATGGTCGGTATCAAGGAGCGAATGGTAGGTGGTACCGTCATACAACCGATAGATGCGATCGTTGGAGTATCCAAATGAGGACGGCATAGCAAACTCTACTTTGTCATCAAGAATAGGTTTACTCGATCCACGTTTCTGAGGACCTTTGATGTTTTTGAGGAAAGGGGAAATTGACAACTAGGGTTTTCTATAAGGTGTTGAACAACATTGCTTAAGTTTTGGATGAGTCATTCACGTTTGTATCTGGTCACATCCAGGCCCATCACATTATAATTTGTTAGGCCTTCAAGTACCCACACATTAATAATAATTTAAATCATAGTTTCTGGTTATCACATTTGTGAAGTCCATTATGTTATATTATGTATTAGAAAAAAATCAAAAGTGTTTAAAATTCAAATTAACCCTAGAAAGCCTCTGTTAGTATGTAAATGGTAGTCTATTGTTGCATAATACTTATATATATTTTATTTGTGATGATAACATGTAAGTTTTGTTTAAACATGCAAGTTATCTTGATACATGGAACTTGTGATGTGATGGGTTATTGAAATAAAAGGTATGAATGGTGTTGAATCCGTATAAGCAAATTATATGATTCATTACCATGAACAATAAGTTTGCTAATTAAATTCATTGTATGTATTACCTAAGATTTCTGTTGGGAGTAAAGCTAAAGTAATAAAAATTCATGGTTTAAGTTATGATACTTTATCAAGGTAGATGATAGATAACTTTGAACTTAATAGGGTATTGCCATAATGATATCATCTACTACTAATATGAATCAAAATCGGTTTAAAATTTGATCTTGAAACCTAAATCGGGAAGATCAAAGTACAAAATAAACACCTAATAATCCTAATTTTGATACCAAAAAAGACATTAGTATCATTGTTAATTGGACATGGCTTCTAATTAGAATTTTAATTCATCTTGGTTGCAGTTTTCTACATCGATGCTCAAAGTTTATATCTTAAAACTAATATATACATAAAAGAGCAAAACTAACAAACAAATATGTAAAGTCTAAACATCAATAAGATTTAGGATTACTTGAAAAGGGTGTCTTTTTGGTGTCAACAACGGTGATGAAAATGAAGAAATAGATGTAAGTACGCGACCTTCACATCCTTAATTTCTGTTTGTGATTCAATGATAGCACCATGCATGCATCTCACCTTTGTATCCTTGTTTGGATCTATACAAAGAAAGAAGACATATAAATCCTCAACCCTCCATTTTCCCTTTGTGTATAACCTTGAGAATCAGGTGAATAACGAATACGGAATGCAAGAAAACCAAATTGTATAGCAACGTACCGAAATCCCAGACCCTATAGAACAAATCAAATGGATCTACCCTCCATTGAACCAACTCTTTTGGCTCTTCACCGTCCATTCCGACCATATCCTACAAGCTCCAACATATAGGTTTAATATAGTATATAATTAGAATTCAGTTATTTTTAACAAAATCAATATTCTAAACCTTCTTAAATAAAACTTAAATATTTACTAGATTAAATGGCACGTGTTTGGTTGAGCAAAGACGAAGACTCGAAGAGTATGCACTGGCAAGTTTTTAGGTACACATTTGGTCCGAGTCTGAAACTATTGATGATGATTTTTGGGCTCGAATCAAGGATAAATTTGATGAAGAGATGGATTATATGGTTGAGTGCGTCCAACCTTTGAACTAACAAAAAATTAGGAAAGAAACATGATAGTTGTTAAAACATTTCATCAAATCTATAGAAGACGGATGGATATTTTAGAAGATCGTAACAATGATGCAACCATTTTTCAGAAATCTCGAGTCGAATACAAACGAACTACTGGAAGACCGTTTGCTAAGTTAGAAATTTGGGAGCTTTTAATCGTTAATTAGTACTTTTACAATATGTTTAATACATTACGTTTAATCTATTAGTGGTATTACTTTTATATTTCATCTTATGTTTTATATGCATTTATGCTTAATGTATGATCTTTATTATACACACTTTGTATGTATTAATGTTTATTAATTTTTAAAACTGCTATAGATAACAAACTGAACAAATGTCAGAACTTCCGTTTTTGGTGTTAATGTTGGATATTGTCTCAAGACTTCCACCCAAGACTGTTACTCAGTGCAAAGTTGTATGCAAGGACTTGAAGTCATTCATATTAACAAAATACTTTTCAAGGATTTATTGTAATCGAATGAAAATATCTTCTGCTCCAAAAATCCTTTCTATTAATGAAAAAGATGATTTATTTCATAGTATTTGCTTGGATTCACCATATTGTTGGTATGACAGCATCGTTCAATTGCCATTCAACGCTGAATCATGTGATTTGCTAATTTTAGGAACATTGAATGGAATGTTGTGTACAGTCATAAAGAATACATGTGCCTTGCTTATATGGAATCCGTTGACTCGCGCCCACAAGATGATACCACGTGTAACAAATCAAGGTACGTATGATGTAGATTGTGATACTCTCGGTTTCTATGTAGATTCGACTAATGAGTACAAGATTTTGCACGTGAAGCGAGCTCATGAATCTATTCTCATGCATGTGTTTTCAACACGCTTCGATTCGTGACGGCAAATTAGTTTCATAGAAAATTATCATTATAGAGACACCAACTATAAATGGTCGATGGGTACCCTTTGTGGATATGGATTGTATTTTACAGTTGGAGCATACTGGGGTAGTTTTATGCAGTCGCTTATACGTTTTGATGTGAACTCAGAGGAATTTAGTGTTTTGCCCTTCCCAACTATTCCATACAATAAAGGATGCCAATGTTATGTAGTCAATGCACGTGATGAACCCCATTTATTTGTTGGTTATGGGTTAAATGAGCTTTCTATTGATTTGTGGAGGATGGGGTGTGGTAAATGGACCAAGGTGTTGTCTATTTCAAGTATTTCTAAAACTCCAATTATGTTTTGGTGTTATGCTTCTTACACGGTCCCACTTAAAAAGTGGATAATCATAAATGAGCTTGGTAATGTATGTGACTTTGACGAGATATTCAATGGTCTTTGCTCAACGTTCCCCGACAAGTACTTCTCTGCTGTAAATGGTGCCATTTACATTGAGACTCTCATGTCACCTGACACTTAGTTCAGTTATATAGTGGCATTACGCTTTTACATTCCTCTCTTTTTATGTATTTGTGGTAAAATGTTATGTTCGCTTTCATTTATCTTTTTTATTAATTGTGATGCTTCCTTTGAATAACTTTCCACCTAAACTACAATTTTATACATTATATATCTTTAAAACCTCAACAAATGATTGTTATGCTACTTAGCTTAACAACACTCCCCCTAAACACCATCTTAATTAAACATGATGCATTATACATTATCAAATAGTTGTTTACGTTGGTGATTTTAGATATGCATGAAGCAAACATTCTAATGCGTAAGAGCTTTTACGTCATCACCGTGTTAAGATTATACACAAAAAAATTTGTTTATCTTTTCAGCAAATAATAAATTCTATATTATTGTTTTCTTATTTCGATGCACTGCCCGGCCACCGGACGGGTATAAAACTAGTTTTACTATAACTCTAAAACAAAAATCATTTTTGAATTTACATAAACCTACTAAATCATTTCAGTTACAAAAATTGTAAATAACTTTTTTGAAACTAACATATTTTAATGTTGATGTTTCAAAAGAAGCTTTGCACATTCGCTTCTCAGGGACCGCTAGAAACAATTTAGGACATGATCCTGAGAATGTAAGCGGCAATGAAGATCTAGATCTACCACTATTTGGCTTATCTACAATACTTACGGCAACAAACAACTTTTCAAAGAACAAACTTGGAGAGGGTGGCTTTGGACCTGTTTACAAGGTATTCTACGACTCCATAATCTTCTATATTTACATTGGCGGACCTAGGATCACCCGCATCCCATTAATTTTTTTTATTAGTTATATACGATATAATTTCAAACGACCCTAAGGAATTTTAATATCGGTCCCTGTGAAAATTTTACTCCGGCACTCATGAATTTTAAACGCCAAACCCATTGAAGATAAACATCAACTCTTTACCTAAAGAAAAATCAATCTAAAATTTTAAAAATATAAACTAAGACACACATATTCCGAAAAATTCTTAAGAAGTCAATAACAATTTATATTAAGTATTTACTTATTAGTTTTTATAAATTCAATTACCCATATACGTAATAATTAATTTAAATTTTTAGTTCATTACCTCATTAGCTCTACTATTTAGTTACTAACGTTAAATTATATAATATTAATTATTAATTTTTATGCATAGTAGTTTGTATATTATACTATTATTGTTGTATATTAACAAAGGGGACTTTTTTAGTTTAATTTACTAAGCATATTGGTTTGTATATTATGATATTATTATTGCACATTAACAAATGGGGAGCTTTTTTTTATTAAGAATATGTTAATTTCTAATTTTTTTGCATGGTTAGTTCTACTTTTAGAATAATTGGTTATACTTTATTTGGTTATTTACTTTTCCAATCTTCAATTTTTTTACCTTTAACCTTGTATGTTTATATCTTTTATAATTTTTTAATTTCAACTTTTGTCCCTATACTTCTTATATTATATAATTTATTTTTTTCGTTTTGGTAAATATTTTACGAGTTAATACACTCGAAATGTGCGTGTATGGATCAACGTTTTTACGCTCTTATCTTCTCGTTTAACGGTCCCGTCATAACGTTCAGATCCTAGATCGACTTAATTATTGTTATCTATGTTTTACGTTTGACGTGTGCGATTCAATTTTATATATACTTTTTTTCAGTCAATTTTAATTATTTTTTTTACTTTTTACACAAGTTTTTCATTTGTTGATGGTTGTTGGATGTGATTTGGCATTTGTGCTACTTGTCAATTTTATCTTTCCAGTGAACTTAATACTAGTATTATACTAATTAACAACTCTTTTATACATAATGGCTTTCCATCTTATGCATAGGGTTTTTTTAATTGATTTTTCATTTTTAACTTAAAGTTTTTCCTTTATTGCAATATAAATTCTTAAATTCAATTTTTTTACTTTTAACCCAAGACTTTTCATCGTTTGCAATTTATATCTCACAACTTTTATATTTTCAACTTTGTTCCTCAATACATTTCATATTTCACAAATTTTCGCTTTACATTTCGTTTTGAGTTTTGCAAATTAACTCGACATAACATGCGTGTTGTGTTTAGCATTTTTACGTTTTGATTTACGTTTCGTTCAAATTTGGTAAGATAACACAACATAATATGTGTGTGTGATTCACTATTTTTTTCATCTATTTTCTCTTTTTGACTGGTTTATCACCACGCACGGATCTTAGATCGACTTAGTTATATTTTTCTATGTTGTACGTTTTGGTCTAAGTTATTCGTATTAACACACAACAAGTGTTGATGGTCGTTAGTGGTGGTGTGACATTAATATTATTTGGCACTCTCCCGCCGCAACGCGGGAAGCTTGATTCTAGTTAATACATAAGTCTTTTACAATATACAAAATTAAAATACTAGCGGCAATTAAAAGGACGAAAACTACTAGCGGCCCCTTTATCTATGGTTACACATCATTTTTCTTATCTCAAATCTAAGGCTGAGCAAATCGTACTAAATACTGAAACCGAACCGAATTCCAAATTTTCCGTAATGAATTCTTTTTGGTGTCCATTTTTTGGTGTTTTTGAGATTGGTACTTTCAGTTTGATACTGGTATTTTACCAATATTTATCTTCAAATACCATATCGATACATGTACCATACCGAGCAATTTCAATACCGGTACCTGTACCATATCAAGTATTTTCGGTACTAATACTTAATTTTGGTGATTTTTGGGATCAACACTTTTGGTACGGTACCGGTACCGGTACCGAGTTCATCCCTACTCAAATATGATTCTAAATGATACCAAATCCTTGATTTAGGTTTTTTATACTCCTATAAATTTTACTTTATTATTTATATAATTGTTATTAGATTATTAAGTAGTGGATTATATTATATGAATACTTAATTATTTGAATTTAGGTTTTACTTTATGATTTGGATTATCTACTCAAATATGATTCCAAATGATACCAAATTCTTGATTTAGGTTTTTTATACTCCTATAAGTTTTACTTTATTATTTATATAAATGTTATTAGAATATTAAGTAGTCGATTATATTTTATGAATACTTAATTATTTGAATGTTATTAACACTAATTCTTTGAATGTTATTGTGTGTTATTTTCGTTAAGATTAGTTTGAAAATTGGAACTTATTGGTAGATTGATTATTAGATTATTGAAGCTTATTTATTATGAGAAATGTTTAAATAAAAAAACATTCTAGTAAAAATAGTCTTAATCATCAACATTTTTGATCATTGGTTGAGATCAAATTATAGAGAAAAAATTGTTAGGTATTTTTTTAGTAATAACTACTTTTGTTAACTTTTTCTAAGTTCTCTTATTTCTTTAAACATTCATAACTTTTATCCCGACATTATTTTTATACAAAAAATACACCCTACAAAAGAACGTTGTTTAAACTTTAAAATTAGTACAATATTGTTATATAAAAAGATAATTAATTTTTTTGTTTTTAAGCTCTTGTTTTATTATTATATCTTTAATACAGTTCATTGAGTGTCTTTGTTCATGATTGTGTTTTTCATAATACAATTGTGTTTTTTATAAACTAATGAATTTAAAAAAAATATAATGGTGGAATAATGATCGAGTTGTTGTGGTTGGATAAAAAACAAGTTAATTTAAAGGTGTTATATACCTAGAACTAGTACGGGTAAGTACAAGTCGTCTACACAGAAAATTGTGAAAAGTATCAAGCCTGGATACCTTAGAATCACACACAAATCGAAAATATGAAAAAGCAAATATTTTTGAGTTTTTTTTGTTTATAATGGAAAGTAAATTGAACGCAAATAATTTATAAAAGCAATAAACTTAATTAGGGTTATGAAAACTTAAATAAAAAAGACAATCACTTTTGAGTTTAAGTTCAAAGATCCACGATAGGTTAATATGAATTAATTATTAATCATATTGACATGATTTTGTGAAGTTGCCATTTTAAAGTGATAATCAAGAAACAAACTTTTAAGACTTGCTTGTTCACAAAATTACCAATTCATAGATATCAAGTATTCACATGCAAATCAAACTGCTCACGATGTAAGAAAACCGAATGTGAATGATACAATGCAAATAGTTAAACATAGGCAAATTGTTTAACTTTAATCGAACACACAATTGAATTATTGTATCAAAAGAAAACAAACCAATAATCAAATCCAAATTATAACCCTATTGTTTCACTTATAGGAACTATCTACTCGAAAACGATTATGTTAGCATTAGCCGCTCATTGGCATACTTGGCTCTTCAATGTTGGATTGGATGTTGTTAGATCTTGATCTCAGGTGATTTATGGTGAAATAAACTCTCAAAATCATCTTCCAAACATCCAAAATTCACAAGTGTGTAAGTTGGATTCAAAAACCTAGAATTATCTTTAAATAGTGCTAAAAAACCCAAAAATTCGATGACTGATCCGTTGCCGACGCACAGTGCACCGGTAGGAAAGCACAATACGCTAGGTTATGATACTATGCACTGGTGGTGGAGCATGGTGCACTGGGTCATCTCGGTGTTCTGCATTGCACTAGTTAGTGTGCTGGTGTTAGAATACTATGCGTTGGTAGTGGAACACTTTGCGCCGAAACATCATTTTTGACCTTTTTATTCTCAATAGCTTCGGTTTCACTTCAAAAGCTCCAATGCTTCCACTAACCTTCCATTCACACATTAAGACTTCCAAATTATGATCTTTAAGCCTTAAACACCTGCAACACAAACATGTCTCCAAGTAACCTCGTTTTATATCCACAAATGTATAAAAACACAAAGCTAACTATCTTTAACACCATACAAATAACACCCGATCAAATAACATTATTATGTATCTCTAATATGTAAAACACAATAATAAATTAAAAACTAAATAATAAAATACATTAACAATAATAACAAAATAAAACAATGTCTCATAGTGTTTTTTAATTGTAATTGTGTTATCCTAAATACTATAAGTTTTAAAAAATATATAGATGAAATAACTTATTGTCTACTTCCAGCTGCAAGACACAATAAAAGATAACACCAAGTTTATATAATTTATAAAAACAATGAAAAAATAACACATCTTCAATACTATGAGTTTTGAAAATACATTAGTGAAAGTATATAATTATGTACTTCTATTTATAAAATAAATTGATAGAAAACAATAAGTTTATCTAACCTATAAAACAATGACAAAGCTAAAATAAAATGATCTAAAACGTAAAACACAGTGATGAATACATATAACAATTGATGTAAATATATGATATAATAAACTAACATTTGACACAATAAATGTATAAGACATAATAAGTTTAAGTATTTGACAGAATGATCAAAATTCTCTACTCTTTTAAAAAATATAAAAAGACATGTGTCAAGCTATAATCCTTCTTAGCCTTTTTGTTGCAACATCTTGCAACATACTTCCTGACACACATTCTTTGCAACATAATTCTATTATTCATTTGTCCCCTTAAGACTAGATGAATAATTATAATCAATTGAACCAAATAGGAACATATCTTATTTATCATGACTTGTTGATTTATATGTATTCCTAGTTCTAGCTTGGGTATATGATGATCAAAAGTGGATATTGTTATTTACCAAACAACAACAATAAAATGGTGAAATGAAATAAAACAGATAACATGCAAGATGTTTATATGAATGGTTCTTTGTGTCATACTTTTTCATAAGTTATGTTGTAGGGTGTACTTGAAGATGGGAAGGAGGTAGCAGTGAAGCGACTAGAAAAAACATCCACTCAAGGACTTTATGAGTTCAAGAATGAAGTCATCTCAATATCTAGACTACAACATCGTAATCTTGTCAAGCTCTTGGGATGTTGTATAGAAGGAGATGAAAAGATGTTAATTTATGAATACATGCCAAACAAAGGCCTTGATTCCTTCTTATTTGGTAACAAATAATAAATAAAAACTTGGTATCAATTAAAAAAGTACGTAAATTGAATTCAAACAATCCACAGATAAAACTCAATGTCGACTCCTTGATTGGCCCGCTCGTTACAACATTATTACTGGAATTGCTCGCGGACTTTTTTTATCTTCACCAAGATTCTCGACTCAGAATCATACACAGAGATCTCAAAGTTAGCAATGTTTTACTTGACAAGGATATGAACCCGAAGATATCAGATTTTGGCATGGCTAGAATCGTTGGAGGATATCAAATTGAGGCAAACACAAACAGAGTGGTTGGAACAAAGTGAGATTCATGTACCCTAACATGATTTTAGTTTATTTAATGAATGACTACCTTATGTTGCTTTGTTTGCAGTGGCTATATGGCATCTGAGTATGCAGGAGATGACATATTTTCTACAAAATCAGATGTATATAGCTTTGGCGTATTAGTGCTAGAAATTGTGTCCGGAGAGAAAAATAGAGGATTTGTCTACAAAGAACATTGGAACAACCTTATTGGACATGTAAGTTTTGATCTTCTTATTTTGAAAGGGTAAATTGTTAGAAGGGTCAAAAGCTTCTTTTTTTGTTTTGGATAAATATGTTGCTTTAACCAGAATTTATATATAAAACCTCAAACTTTTAAAAATAGATTTAATGTAATCTCACCCAAATTACCCTACCAAAATGACGATGTACATGCTAGTTTTTGGTATGTTTAAAAATGGGTTTTCTCTCCTCACTAGTTGGTTAACTATGAAAATTATCCTACTTGAAAACTTCTTGATAGTTTGAGCCCAAAAAAAGTTCGTTATTTAAATAGAATTAAGTATAAAGTTGGCTGGCTTTGGTAATGTAATTTTCCTTAATACGTGCCTCCAATCCCAAGTAGCCAAAATTACAACATAACGTGGCTTTTCTCCTGGCATTTCCTTTATTCCTTTAATTTTAAGTCTTATGTTTCTATATTTTTAGTAACATGTTCCTAGGACGTAGTGGGTCAATTAGCATGGTTATTTATTTTTAACAGCAACGAAGGAAATATATACACACACATGTCACTAACCGTTATAAATAATACAATACGTGGATATGAACATGACTAAACTTCACATTTTTATATGTTTTTATTGACAAACCAATGTAGCAGTGGCACGTTAGCATCCTCGTTAGGATCTTCTTCTTGTAAACAAGGAAAAATAAAAAGATAGGGAATGATACGTGCCTTCAAACCTACATAGCCCATGTTACACACTTCCATGTATGTGTGCACAAACACAAGGACGTAACTTGGCTTTTCTTGTTGCATCCCTCACAGA
>BJCM01272577.1:0-16565 GCA_018326385.1 Flaveria bidentis | reverse complement strand
ATATATATATATATATATATATATATATATATATATATATATATACTTTGGTAAACTTGACTAGTTATGGTTTAGGGATTGAAACCTTGATTTTGATAACAAAAGAGAGTGACGATAACTTATGGCAGCTTCTTTCTCCGATAAAACAAGTTGAGTGATTGTCTTTGAGTTGCAAAGTCTTGCTCTTCTTGCAACAATCGATTGGAAGATGATGATGTTTGGTTGTGGTGACACTAAGGTGGTAACCGAGAGCTGTAAAGAGAAAGAATGGAGGTGATCGAGGGTGAAGATGATGATGGTATTTGGTTGAAGAGGTGGTGACCGAGAGAGTTGTGTAGGAGTTGGTGGTGGTTAGTGGCTCAAGGCGGTGATGTTTGGAAGTAGTAACCGAGAGAACAAGATTGATGGTTGTAGTATTTGTGTTTAATTTGATCAAAGAATGGTGTTTATATGGGTCTTGCAGCCAACCATTAATAATGAGTAATCATGGGGGCTATACTAGCTCAAGTGAGTAAGCCATGCATGTGTCAACTTTTCAAAACATTTGTTGCAAGGTGGCGGTCATATAATAGAGGGTGAGGTGTCTTGGCCGATTAATGTGATAACAAGAAAAGTTAATGACTCTCTTAGTCATTAAGTTAAGTTTAAGTAAGGGTTTGGATGTTTATTCGGGTAACCCAATTCCAAAAACGAACCGGGTTTAGGTTAGTGTCAAGGTGTTTTATGATTCACTTAGTTTTAATACTAAGTTTCTTTTATTGTTGCATTGTATTGTGGTGTTTGGTTGGATTGTGTTTTGGTTCATTTGGGATATGTTTAATGTTACATAATGGTGATATATTGGTCATATAAGTGTTTGATATCACAAATATTGTATATTTGATACATGCACACGTAAATTTCGTGCATGCATGAAAACATGTATACGTACAATATTCATATAAACATATATAATATATATGGATGTTTAGTCAAACAAGAGAATTTATTTATATATTAATTTGGTCTAACCTTATTTTTAGGGTTGTCACAGGTGAGCAACAAGTAAGTCGGATAGACACTTTTATTTAGTAGTTTGTATTAATGTGGCCCAGTAGGGCTCTAATAAGTTTGATAGATCTTATAGTTTAACGATCCTAATTGTATTCTAATAGGTTTAGTATGTTTTTAGGCTATATATATACTGAGTTATGGAATACACAACTAAGATTGTGGTCTGGCAAGTTTGATTGGGCTTATAAACACCAAAGTTGTGTCAACTGTAATCAAGTTTTTGAGTCGGTTTTTTTTAATGTTATAATAGAGTGGTCGGGAGGTGTCAACTTAACATGTTTTATCACTTCAGCCTTCAGGATGTGATTGTGATTAGTTTCAAGACTTAAAATATGAATGTGATCAATAAGGGATATGATTCAAGAAACTATTGTTGTTTCCTAGGATACTAATATAAATCATTGGAAATTTAAAGGAGTTAAAATTGTTAACTAAGGGCCTCCTATGGCGTATAAGGATAAGTTGGATATTGAGGCTCCATTAGTTAAGCCAAAGCTATCAAATGAATGGGCTGATCATATATCATTGAACACTGAATTTGTCAGATTAGTCATGGAAATATAAAAGAGAGTTAGGATTTTACTAATTTTTTTGGTATTACTAAGAGACGTGAAACTAATATTTTAAATAAATTTATTAAAAGGTTTAGGGTGTGTATATTTATACTTCAACCGGAGAGGATATCATTGGATGGAATGTGACAACACAATACGATGGTGCACTAGCGGAACAAGATTATGTTTGTAGCATGGTTAGCTACCATACGTCAAGAACCGGAGGAGCAAATGTAAGGCCTCGATCCTGGGAGGTCTTACAATTGAATTTACAAGTCAAAAACATAATCTATTTAAACCAAACATTCATTACTCATAACGGTGGAAATTTTAAACATTATGTCAAGATTATTATGTCAAAATGTTAGTTTTGGACTTGTTAGGTAGCCTTTAGATCCATACCAAGTTGTATCCTTTTTAGCATGTACTTGTTAACCTGCATACGTAAAAGTTAACGTTACTCAATGATTTTTAGTTTTACTTTAACAAACTAACTTTAATATATCTATAACTTTATAATTTCTTTTTGACAATTACTTTTTCTTTAACTATCTTTCTTGATCATAATTTCATTATGCTTTAACTTTATCATTCATATAATATTTTATCTAGGCTTTAAACTTTGTTTTACTTTATCATTATGTTTGTACCAAGACAAAACTTCTTTAGCTTTATTATTATTTTATCTATACTTTATCATAATCTTGTAGACACAATTAATCATTGTTTGCATGGTGTGTACGTCTTTTTTTAACAATTGTTTTAATTAGATACAAGACTTATGCCACTTATCAGACTTATGTTGTTAATTTGCAATGAATGCAAGCCTCTTTTTCGTTTTTCATTAGAAAACATTTTTATGTCGATGCTTGAAATGCGACAAGACATTTGTGCTCACAAGACCCTTAATTTTATCATACTTTATTGTTTACAGTTACGCTTTGACATGATAACTGTTCTTGATATATTATTTTAAGGTTTTGTTATTTCATATGTGAAACTATAATGAATCTAGGTTCTTTCCATGAGCAATTCGTCAACACTCAAAAGATTGAAATCCGAAAAATAACAAAATTTATTTTTATCACGTTGTTATATTGAATCTGGCATATGTTTAATTACACCATACATTACGTCAACACTTGTTTCATTAGCCGCTCCGGTTCTCTATGACTGGTTTGAACCGGATTTTGATTAATTATTTTTTTTATTTTAATGGATAAAAACGGAGTGTTAAACCATAAATTAGTGTGTTGGATATACAAATATAGTTAAGTTTTTTATATAACTAATAAATATATATATTATTTATATTTAATTACATATATAAATATAATTAAAATATAGTTAAATCCGGTCTGACCACCAAACCAGTTAGACGTCGGTTCGACGTCCGATCCAGTTCTGAAAACATTAACTATACAATTAATCTACCCTTCATGATACGGTTAATGAGGTTGTAATTACTATTATTATTATTATTATTATTATTATTATTATTATTATTATTATTATTATTATTATTATTTATTTGTTTGTTTAATTCAAAATTTCAAGGAATTGTAACTATGCTCTTCGTTCAGGGTATATATGTTTTCTTTAGCAGTTCATCCGATAAATAATACTATCAATATATCCTAATAAATTGAAACTCAAACTTTGAAAATCAAGAAGAAATATGTCGTATGATATTCCAAAATTCTTGTAAATATTTCTCTCATTAACCAAGTAATATCACTAGATATACTTTCACTGCAATTAGGAACTTAGAAATATATATGACACGTATTCATATTTCAGTTTAGTAATCATTTTACAGAGATTTGTTAATAATATTATATTTATAATATTTAATGAAACAACAATACTAATATTTCCTTTTAGTACTTCCTTTTAGACTTGTAGTACGAACTGAACACAGAGGATTTATTTAACAAAGCATATTTATATATTGTTTGCGTAATATTTTTCATACAGACTTAATGGATTAATTAGAGAACCAAGTTTCATACCCATCTTAGTCGATATCAAGCTTTCATTATTTGGATTAACTTCAGTGTTATTTAAACTTTACATCAACTAGAAGTTATAAGAATATGAGACCAGTCAAGGTCGCATCGGGTAGACTAGTGAACCTATGAAGGTTGCAACAGAAAAAATGAAGAGGGTAAATCAAAAGATAAGGTTCTCAGTTTGACTTCTTAGAATGAGATAAGTGAATCAACTTTCACATATATTATAATTTTTTTTATTTCTTCCTGTATTCTTGCAACTTCAACATGTTTATATGTGAAGCATTTTTCATTATTTATCGTATTTCTTATAATTATTACTTAACCTTGTTATTGTATGAAATTTACATTATTAACTACAAAAGTTAGATTAATACCAAATACAGTTATGCAAAACGTTGAAGAAGGACCTAATAAGCATAATCATATGTTTACTATTTCTATTTATGTAAACATGTAATATATATTTTCTTCAAGTTATATTTATATGTATATTTTTCTTTGGATATTTCAGACGGTGGTTGTACAACCGTCATTGCTGCCTCTTCGCCTTCTTTGATATCCTTTTAAACTTTTCAGATCTGCTTTCTTCATGGTTTTTTTACTATTGAAGTCCATGATGAGATCGTTATGCTTCTCCGCCTCTATCTCTCTCTCTCTTTAATACCCTTTTAGGGTTTTCAAATTTGTTGTATTTATGGTGTTTTGACTGTTGAAGGATCAGTTCTGGCTGTTTCTTCATGCCGATGATGTACCTTTCATCGTGATCTGCTTTGCCTATGATGTTTGATGAAAATGAAATTTACCTTTATATTAATTGATGTAGTAATGAACTTCGATTTTTTGTCAGATGTCAGTGATGATGAAGTTGTGTTCATAGGAGACGTTATGATGTTGTAGGTTTGTTATTTCTTTGGTTGTGATGATATTCGAAACTGGTGCCGGTTGTTTTGGTTTGGCATCCATTTCTTGAGTGCAATCCCAACAAGGCTTTCATTCTAAAACGTGATCTAACTGTTTCTTTATTGTCGTGACGTGGTGTGTCCTGATCGGGTTTTGGGTGGTATGTTAGTGATGTGATGGGACGTTCGACCTCGATGAGGATAAAGAGGTGTTTGTTCAAGATTCTTAAGCGTTGATGTGATGGAATGTTCGATGTTGATGATGACGAAGATGTGTTCGTCTAAGACTCTTTACCGTTAGTGTGTTGGTGTTGCTCAGGCTTGGTAGCCATTTCTAGCATGCAACCGCAACCAGATCTATGTCTAGTTGTACATAATCATCTGAGATTACTGTCTTTTTATATTTCTATTCTAATAAATGGTTTACAGCAATAATGATGACAACACGATTTTTAATATATGTTATTTCGTTGGAGAATTCGATTCCCACGCGCAATACGCATGAGGATAAAACACTAGTTTTTATCTACTTGAAAATAAAATATGACTTATTTATAAATAGTTTAAAGTAAAAAAGAAAAAAAAATACAGAAATAACAACGCACTTTTCAATTAAAAAATATTTTTATATATAATAGTCTTGATAAATGATAATATCTAAACTAATTGAAAATTATTTAAAAACTTATATAGTTTGTGAAATAACATTTACAAATATAACTTTAAATCATATTTGTTTCTATTAACAAAAAAATATGTAGATGAAATATTTCTGTAGATGAAATCTTATGATAAATAGTTCAAATAACAAAAATATATAATTAAAAGGCAGAATCATGTTTTCAATACCAAGACCTTTTAATAGTTTTCTTATATTTATTAAATTGTAAGAAATTGTTGTAAATAATTATTAAATGATGAGAAAGAAAAGTACTATTCAATCTGTATATTTAAAAAATCATTGTTCAACTCTTATAAATATTTTAATATTTTTAAAAGTAATTATGAGTAGATGAGAAAAAATATAATAGTAAAAGTATAAAAATAGTATTTAATTAAAAATAATAGAGAAAAAATAGTAATTTTTAGTATAATTATAAATATAAAGAAGGAGAACCTTATATGAATGGTATTACAAAGTAAGTAATTAACCACTTAGAAAACCCAACTTTTGTTTTATAACTTACATGTAACTAGGTTTAAACAAAGTCATGCGTTGCACAATTTTTAGCGACTAAGAATGCGCAATTGAACACCACCTACTATATACACGACAATCAATTTGACCGGTAGATAGTGCTTAGAATAGCTGACCGGTTGTAGCTGCAATGTAGAAGCTAGTCTCGCCAAACAACAAGCGCAACATTCTTTTTCATCATAGCCTTTATGCATAACATACAACCCACCATGCTTAAAGGGGAGGGCAAGAAAAACACAAACTGCATCAAACTCGTTTGAACAACATTTGGAAAAGAAGATCCTGTCATAAGGTACTTGTGCATAAGCCAGACCACCAATGTTAGGGTGTTTGGAGACTAAGATCGACCTTGTTGTGGTTGCGACCTACTGGAACACCACACCCAAACAACAAAGGTATAACTTTCTTTTGTATCATCGTCTCAACCAGATCCAGTAAACCACAAGATGAATCGAACCATTATCTCTCAAATGCTGTTAGGGCCATCGTTATCGAGCAAATCATGAAAAAAAAAGATGCATGTTGCAGGCAAACCCTAACAATTTACAACCACAACAATAGATAACCAAAAGCAAACCAACCATGTTGTTAAGTGGATGAACCACTGAAGTACCATTAATATAAAACCCACGGTATCCCTAAAAACATATAAACATAGATGCACGAATGTCAACGGCCAACCCACATGTGCTTATTAAAATGTTAAACTTGAATAATGCCTAGATATGTATAATGAAATTCATTTCCTTATTACGCCCCCAACTGCATTCTAAAAGATTGAATGCATGTGATACCAAGAATTAAACACAAAAACCCAATAGGCAAACGCCCTCACACAGCCAACAACTTTCTACCACAAGCATCATTGGCGAGGTCCGCAAGACCAGGCAGACGACCGCAATAATATTTCGCGGTACCACCATCGACAGACTAGTTCATGAACCACCGCAAAACCACCACTATGTACCCCTTCGTGTGAAAGACACTTAATTATAAAGGGTGGTGAGTTAGGTGGCTGCATCAACTAATTGTACCCAACGCATCAGACCCTCTCGTATGCAATGACAGCTTACACACAACACATAAATGGTAGTATTCTTTTACTGTTCATTCAAATTCCTTTTTCAATATTATGTAATATTAGCTTTTATGGAGGAAAAAGAAAAGAAAAAGAAGTGGCTACCGAGGGTAGAACTCAATAGTTTGTAAATTAAAATTTGAAGTTGTTCTATTATAAATGTGAACAAAGCTTGACGACTAAAGATTTATATATTTATATGAAATACACACGAATCCTATTTTTAAATCTATAAATTATGTGTAATTGACTCCTAACTACGCATGACAAGAGATATATTTCCTATACATCTCGATATCATTAAACATACACTTTGGTTGACAAAAAATATAAATAAATATTCTCGTATATACGACATTCCCAATTTCATAATTAAACACTTCCTGTCTCAACTAAGCTTATCTTGTTTTTTCTTTAATTGAGTTTGTGTCAACTCAACAACACCATGTTGAAATGATTTAGGGTTAGGTTTTTGAACTATTCTTAACAGGGATAATATTTTATCTAAAGCATTTCTCATTGAAGATAATGTCACAACGCCTTCCATCTCCTTGACAACAGTCATGGGAGTATCATCAATGCTAGAGTTACATAAATCAACTGAAATCTCGTCAACAATTTTTTGGATGAATTTAGCTTCATGCCTGTATATTAAAACAAGACATTCGGTTAGCTAGGTTAAAGTCTAACATCATTGTTTAGTTTTTCAATAAGCCTTAAGTTAAGTCTTTCAACAAGACTCTAGTTTGAACATGAACCAGAAAGAATGCAAATTACATATATAATATTGGGGATGTTTGATGAAGGATTAATTACCCATCAAAAGTGTTCTTCAACTCCCATCCAGCCAACTCTCCTGCTTCTTTCAGAGCCTCTCTCCATAACTCAACATGTGTTTCCTTTTTAAGTTTGGCAAAGGCTTTTCCAACTGCTCCAATTTGTTCGCGGACTTCAAAGGGTTCCACGTCATAGAAGATCGGGTAAATAGTATGCTCATGTGTCGCCCTACGGCACTCCATAATCTTTAGAAGTTCATCCAAACACCATGATGAAGATGCATAGTTCTTGGAAAATATAATGATGTAGAATTTTGAGACTTCAATAGATTTGATGAGCTCATCACTAATCTTCTTTCCTTTCTTGATTTTCTCATCATCTTTAAAAGTGCGAATGTTTTTCTGCCAAAGAGCAAAATAAAGATGATCAACGAAGTTTTTTCGCGTATCAAGACCTCTAAAACTTAAAAACACATCATATTTGAAGCTCTTGTGATCGAAGGAAGATGAAGATGACGCCATAACATATATGTTCGGAGTCCTCCAAAATCAAAATAATTTTCGAGAGTTTATAGCATAACAATGATCAAATATCAGTAATTATACATGTTAATCTTCGGAAAAATTATGAAACTAGGAGGGGAAACCGATTACCCCCTTCTTAGCTTTTGACGTGATTTTATGTATTATTATGTGTTCGATAATAATGGTAATAATATAATTATTATGAAACTGTTTTAAATTTAGTTTTCTCACATCTTTGTTTTCATAGATGTAGAACACAAGTGATGAAACATCTTTTTTAAACAATATCAAAAGTTTTTTAACCCTTTTTTGATTCTAGTCACTATACTTTTAGGTGCGAATAATTTCATTTTCAACAGGCAATACAAAGTTGATCTAGAGTATCTTTTATTTCTATAACTTAGCATATCATAACGAACTACTCTACATTATAATTGTATAATTACTCTTCAAAACCGGATGATATGATATTAATCCCTTATGAAATATTGAACATTATCTCATGGTTGACGTCCAGTATAAACAAGTTGAGTCGCTCATAAACTACTTGAATTAAGTAAAACTTACAAATAACAAATAACTCGAGCATGAAACTTACAAATCATTGTGCAAATGGAACAATAACTTGTGCATAGATTGAAGATAAAGATAAGTATATATAACATGAGAGTGGGGATGTTTGAGGGGTCACTTGGTCATGACCACTGACAAGAATGTTATAAGTGTTTATATTGATCCCGGTTCAACCATTTACCCCACGTCATGGGGTTGTGCATAACCAGTCGGTTCACATCCGAGTGGTCCAATGCATGCGGGCCAAACCGGTGATATGTTAAGTGAATGCTTCTTAGATGCAATGACTATTGGTAAGACATTATGGAAGCCACTATTAAGAAAATAAGATGGAGAGCACATATATATATTGAGGTGATTGTATGGGTAGATAACAAGTACAAACAACATCCTTCATGCATGCCTCTATCATAGCTTACAAATTAATCCCTGAGTATGAGAAATTACAATTTTAATCCCTATGTTTAGTCAATTGAAGTAATTGCCGTTAACTTTTCTGTTAATTGTTTATTTATAAAATTACAACAATATTGTTATCTTAAAAATAATAAAAATAGATAAAGCCAAAATCTCTCATGTTGTGTTCATCTTCACCAACTCCACAACCTTAAATGCATTGCTTAAAATGTTAAACGGATTTCACTGTAAACCTTGAATGAGAGATGATTTGGAGATAGATGACGCTATGACGGTTGTTATAATTTGAGGGCATGATCAAGAAGGAGTGGTAGGGTTCTATGTTTTAATTGCTTTCAGTTTTTTTCAATACAAATGTTTAAGTTTTTTTCATAGAAAGTTAACAGACAAATAAACAAAAGGTTAGTGTATCAAAAGCATTATGGTTAGTTCGTGAGGACTAAATATGTAATTTTATATATTTAGATACTATATATAAAATAAACATAAGAGACTTATTTCCGAATATTGATGAGTGAAAATGATTGGAAAGATAAAACAAAGGTACGAGATATAAAATAATGAGTCCAACATAGTAAGTGTAAACATGATCGATCATGGGTCAGATGGGTTAATTAGTTTAATCATAGACAGCAACCCCATAGGATATACCGCAAATTATATATTATTTATTTAATATTAGATGACAATTTTCATTTTAGAGCCTGGAATTACAGCATGCTTCTGTTTGGCATCATTTCATCCCAAAACTAATTAATTTCTCGTTTGAAAATTGAAATGGTAGTCCTGTAAAAATTCTTTTGATTTTCAGAAGACAAGTTATCAAATTCCATCAGGAGATAGATTTGAAAAATAATGTAGTTTAGAAGTAGAGCGTATCGTTTTATCATCCTAAAAAAACCAGTTTCTCATATGATGTGTATTTTATATTTGGGTTGATAGTCATAGATTATTTAAAGACCACACAGATTTAAAACTAATTAGTAATAGTTTAGTGGACCTCAAACAGGGTAATGCTAGTTTAATAAAAAATAGATACAATGTATATTTATTTTTTTTTAAATAGATACAATGTATGAAAAATAACACTCATAACTTCGTTTTGTGTTACCATGGATAGTTTTGTACAAAATTCAACCTCAATGATGATTCTCATTTACAAGAAATAATATATAGAGAAAATAAAAACAAAATTAAGGAGAGAAATACTCCTTTCTATACATACAACATTGGCTAGAAAGTATATATAAAGAATGCATAA
Organism: Flaveria bidentis; assembly: GCA_018326385.1. Lineage (NCBI taxonomy): Eukaryota > Viridiplantae > Streptophyta > Magnoliopsida > Asterales > Asteraceae > Flaveria > Flaveria bidentis. The sequence goes on along the minus strand of BJCM01272577.1, from coordinate 6,216 downwards.
TTATCGGCTATTACCCCCCTTCAATCGAAACGGTGGCAGTCCAAGACGAAGCATGTTGCGAAAGACTTCAAATTGGGCACGTGGAAGACTTTTGGTGAAGATATCTGGTTGAAACAAACTTAGTGTAAAGTTGCCCAGAATCAACAAGCTCCCGAATAAAATGATAATCCAAGTCGATATGTTTTGCACGCTTGTGAGAGACCGGATTTTGAGTCATGAACAGAGCGTTCTTGTTGTCACATAAAAGTGTAGGGCGAGTCGAAGGAAGAGCATGTAATTCACGCAGTAGATGAGTAATCCAAACAAGCTCTGCAGCAATGTTCGCCATGGCACGATACTCAGATTCACAACTGGAGCGGGAGATAGTAGGTTGCTTCTTTGCACTCCAAGACACTAGATTCCCACCAAGAAAAATGGAATAGCCGTAAGTGGACCGACGGGTGTCCAGACAACGCGCCCAATCAGCATCAGAATAACCAATGACACAAGATTTGTGTGGATGGTTGTAAGTAAGACCAAAGGAAATGGTCCCTTTAACATAGCGAAGAAGACGCTTCACTGCCCTAAAGTGATCAATAGTGGGATTTTGGAGAAACCGAGAGAGTTGATTCATTGCGTAAGACAAGTCTGGTCTAGTAATTGTTAAGTATTGTAAGGCCCCGAATAAGGATCGATATAAAGTGGGATCTGAGAATGGCGTCCCATGAACTGTAAAGGACTCGTGTGGAGCCAGTGGAGTGCTTACGGGTTTAGAGTCATACAGCTTTGCACAAAGAAGTATATCTGTGGCATACTTGGCTTGTGTAAGAAAAAGACCAGTGTTAGTGTAAAGAACCTCTAAACCCAAAAAATAGCTGAGATCCCCAAGATCTTTAATGGCGAACTCACGATGCAAACGAGAAATGAAGAAGCAAATCCCATTTTCATCATTACCTGTTAGTATGAGATCGTCTACATAGACGAGTAGATACATGATGTGAGAATCCTTTTTTAGAACAAAAAGAGAGGTATCGGCACGACTGCAAGTGAAGCCATATGACAGAAGAAATGTGCTAAGACGTTGAAACCACGCTCGAGGGGCCTGCTTTAGGCCATATAAGGCCTTAGATAATTTGCAAACATGGTTTGGAAGTTGTGAGTGCACAAAACCGGGTGGTTGCTCCATAAAGATGGTTTCTGTTAGATTGCCATTTAAAAAGGCGTTCTTAACATCTAGTTGGTGCAATTTCCATTTGTTAAGCACTGCAAGTGATAAGACAATACGTACCGTAGAAGCTTTAACCACAGGACTAAAGGTATGAGAATAATCCAACCCCGGTACTTGTGTAAAACCTTGAGCCACTAAACGCGCCTTGTAACGCTCAATAGAGCCATCAGAATGATATTTCACACGAAACACCCATTTTGAATCAACAACATTTGCAGATGAGGGTCGAGGAACTAATGTCCATGTGTTGTTCTGATGAAGAGCCTTTATCTCCTCGTTCATAGCTTCCATCCATTTCGGATCTTTGGAAGCCGACTTGAAGCCCCGGGGTTCAACAATAGAAGTTAAAGCCACATGTAAAGCATAAGAGTGTAAGGAAGCAAGGTCTGCTTGATATTTATGTTTATAAATACCCGCCTTGGCTCGTGTTTGCATGGGGTGAGTGTTTGATATTTATGTTTATAAATACCCGCCTTGGCTCGTGTCTTGTCTTGCGATCCTGAATATGAAAATAATGTTGAGAAAATAAGACATCAACAGGATGATCGGCAGTCAACTTGCTTATAGATAACAATTTCTTTGTGAGATTTGGAACAACAAGCACATTACGCAGATTAATATTGTTGCAAAGTTTATAAGACCCTGTATGAGTAATTGGAAGTTTCTTACCATTACCAAAAACAACCTGATTAGTACCTTTGTATGAAGTAGAGTGATGAAGACACTCTTCATCAGGTGTCATATGGTCATATGATCGGCAGTCAATTGGAAGTTTCATGTGGTTTCTCCAAACAAGATAATTAGAAGATGATAACTTGATGGGTGAAAGGTGAGGAACAGAGGCGGGGCAGCCATGGGAAGATGGTCTCAGGAAGAAGGAAAGGGGAAAGAATAATTCAATTTTAGAGTGGAAAAGATCTGGCTGCTACCATATACAAAATTCAACCTCAATGATGATTCTCATTTACAAAAAATAATATATAGAGAAAATAAAAACAAAATTAAGGAGATAAATACTCCTTTCCATACATACAACATTAACTAGAAAGTATCTATAAAGAATGCATAATTATCGGCTATTAAGTTTCACCTTCATAGTCTTCACATATTTACACTTGATTTTTACTTGATCTCACTTACAATGATAACTATGAACTAATAAGATAACGTAGAAATAAAATAAGATGTAATCAAATGTAAATCAGGTGTATGATAATCATCTACTACGATTGCACATAATAAAAAAAGAAAAAATTAAGAGTGTCATTGTTTAAACCATTCGTATGAATTATTACGACCAATAAGTCTTAGTTTGAAATTTAAAATTCAGTTTGTCTATTTAACTTTATAGTTTGTTATTTGATTTAAAGTTATAAGAATTGTCGATTTCTTCTAAACTTTACGTAATTGTATAATTATGAAGTTGAGACGACTCGGTTCTGGAGATCTAAACAATGATGGAAAAACTATTATGTGTTGCACGGTAAAACACTTAAACCAGACTTAATATTAAAATGAAAATTTGGTTAAAGAAGTTAATAATGAAGAAAACAAAACAAATATAAAAACAAAACAAATATAAAAACAAAACAAATATAAAAACAAAAATAAAAGGGTAATTTAACTAATATTAAAAAAAAGTAATAGAAAAACCAAAGTAAAAAACCCAAAACAAAAATAAAATAATAATATGGTTGTAGGGATCGAAACCGCGGTAGAGGCAAGAGACCGGACCAAACTTAACTCCACCTATCTTCTTAATAACTTGTAAAAACTGTATATTTAAACCGATAAAAAGTCAAGACTTCCCATTAACCACGAACGACATTGTCAAATGAGATATAATTAATACTCATCCGCAATCATAATGGATATGTTGATTACAATAAAGATAAGATCCTTGAAGCTAAGAAAAGAACTCACATAAACATAAACGATAAGATACTTATAATGTAATAAGTTTTTACCGTAATAGGCTTGTTTATATTCAAGAGCTTAAGCTTTGTATGTAAAGCTTGACTTAGACTCATGTATTAAACGACTGGGGTGTATACATATCAAAATGAAATAAAAAAGGACAATATTGTAAAATGTGCCCCGTAACTATCACTTAATGGTTTGCTTAACGCACCTTAAAAATCTACTATATATCCATCAATTGTCATTTTTTAAGACTTTTAAGTGACTACTTGTGGAATGAAATAGCAAATGGCAGTATGGCACTAGGTTAAGAGGCCATCAATACATAATTTGTGATAGGAGATCTTGGAGATGTTAGGTAAATGTTATAAATGTTTTTAGAGCATATAGATTTGTCTTAGCTGAGTATTCGGTGCCTCTGCTTTTTCTACTCTCTCCCTAATATCGTTTGCCCATTTTCTAAGGTTTTGTTCAGGGTGTAGCTACCATGGTTGGATCGGGTGAGTTTAGGTCTTGGTGGGTATGGGTAGGTGAGTGTGGTGGAGTTATATTTGGCGGTGTAGGTGTTTTGCGGGGTTAATGATGAGTCGGTTTCAGAGTCACTTGATAAGAATATTGTAGGAGACCGTTCATATAAAATAAACATTCAAACAATTTGATCAATATAATCAATACAATGGAACATAAATAAACGATTATCAAATCTTTTACAATGGATAATTTACAGAACAATAAGAGACGGAAATGTAAAAACTGAGGATCGTGTTCAACACGGGGCCCTTAAAACAAATTCTGAGCCTCCCAGGAGAACTCGTTTTGTTTCCCAGGGTACAACAGCCGAAGCAGTTTGTACTGCCGGGGTTGATCAAGAACCCGAACTTGTTTGAAGAAGAGAATCCAGAGAGATAGAGAACCTGATTTGCTGCAGGTTTTGGAGTTGTGTTGGTGTATCTTTCTACTGAGCCACACTCAGTATTTATAGTGGAATTCGAATCATAACAGCCACCCAGCCATTAATCCGAAATCATAATTGCTCATTTAATTCGTCAGTAATAGTCGCCGGTTTCAGTCAACGTGTAACGAAAACTGTTACGAGTCACAACTCGGACCTCGCACTAAGGTCAATCGGTCCTGACCAGACCCTCGAACCAACCTTCAAAAATACTAAGGCGGCTCTCAAGCGGCTCACGGTGATGTGAGTGTGCGAAATGCAAAGTGCGCCATCAAAGTGCCACATTGCGCCCACATGCCCACGCCGCGCGTGCGCGCGCGTGTGCGCGCGCGTGTGTGTGTGCGAGTGCGAGTTAAGGGTGTTTCGCACCCTTCGTGAAGACACCTTAGGAAACAATATAGACAAGAGGTTATAGAATATAAACTATTTTATATTCTTTCTCTCCTCCAGTGTGGGACGACTTCCCACACTATTAATTCCTAATGTCATTAACCACATTAATTTTCATTCAACACATTAATTTATTGATTAAATATTAATAATCGTATTAATATTATCAATAAATTTCCAACAATCCCTCACATGAATGAAAATCACTTCTCCAAAAAAATCAACAGTCAAGCGTTGCAGGATAGGTAGGTCTTCCCTTTGAACCTTCTTTTGTGATGTATATTTAGTCTCCTAGTGGTGTGTAGACACGATGTCTTTGAACAGACCATGTTTTATGTAGACGACAATATACAATCACACAACACTCTTCCTGGTTTGATCAACCCCTCATTATCGTGTCCGTTAATGGTCATGGAACACTTTCATGGTTCTGCGAGAGCTCTAGGATTTGCGCCTCCCCACAAATCCATTCGAAGCGACCCCACTTCTCTCTAACATAGGTGATTCGATGAATCATTAAAAGCATCATAGTTATATTGATTCCTACGAATCGTGTAACCTTAATATGCTTAACCTCACTTTGGTCACTTGTTCGGGGTACTCCCCCAGAGTGAATGGACTAGGAAGTTCGTCACTCCCTTTAAGTTTTAGGGTACTCCCCTATTGTGACACTGTTGGTCATATGATTAAGTTGTCCTATTAAACCTAGATCTTGGGATCTCCAGTCAACTAGGTTAGGTTTCCCTCATATTCCCCTTGACAACTTATAAACCATTTCCGTGCTAAAGCCTTTTGTTAATGAGTCTGCAATGTTATCTTTTGACTTGACATGGTCAATTGTGATAAAACCCATTGATATTAGTTGTCGTATTGTGTTATGTCTACGCCTGATGTGCCTTGATTTGCCATTGTACATTGAGCTTTTGGCTCTACCAATTGCCAACTTACTATCACAATGTATGCAAATAGCTGATAATGGCTTTGGCCATCTTGGAATGTCTTCCACAAATTGATGTAGCCATTCAGCCTCTTCTCCGGCTTTATCTAAAGCGATAAATTCCGATTCCATTGTGGATCTAGCTATAACGGTTTGCTTGGATGATCTCCAAGATATTGCTGCTCCACCAAGTAAGAACACATACCCACTTGTTGATTTGGAATCTTTTATATCTGATATCCAGTTTGCATCAGTATACCCTTCAATCACAGCTGGATGACGAGTATAATGCAATCCATAGTCTCTTGTGTATCTTATGTATCTCAGCACCCTCGTTATACTCTTCCAATGTTCTGAGCTTGGATTACTAGTATATCTACTTAGCCTACTCACCGCGTATGCTAAGTCGGGTCTAGTACATGTCATTAGATACATTAAACTACCAATGATTCTTGAATACTGTAACTGAGCAACACCCTCGCCTCTATTTTTCTTTAAATGTTGGGTGGTATCAACCGGAGAACGTGCTACACGCGTGTCTCCCGAGTTGAATTTTTCAAGAATCTTGTCCACATAATGAGCTTGACTTAACACAAGACCATCTTGGGTTCGAATAATTTTCACTCCTAAAATTACATCCGCTAAACCCATATCTTTCATGTCGAATCTTCCTTTCAACATGTCCTTAGTAGATTTTATTATTTTATCATTACTTCCAATGATAAGCATATCATCTACATAAAGACACAAAATTACATAACCTCCTGGTGTATCTTTCACATATACACATTTGTCACACTCATTTATTTT
>BJCM01272555.1:0-10052 GCA_018326385.1 Flaveria bidentis | reverse complement strand
TGAGAAGAAAGTCTACGCTTTGCTCACTCAGTCTATTCCGAAGGATATCTTCCATCAGTACTCGGAATACACTCAAGCAAAGAAACTGTGGGATGCGTTGGAGAAGAGGTATGATGGAAATGCCTCACTCAAGGCCATTAAGGCCAAAGCCTTGAAGAAGGAATTTGTCAACTTCTCTTCAATGGGAAAGGAAGGCCTGGATGATGTGATCGACAGATTCTACCATTTGATGAGTGAGATGCACAGTTATGGAGTAACTACATCGATGGAGGATAAGGTATCCAACTTTGCTGATGGTCTATCGGAGAAATGGGCCTCCTTCGTTTCAAATATCAGACAGAATGGGATGCTCTCGAAGTTAGATATAAATGACTTCATTCTGAAACTGAGAGGAGAGGAACTTAGGATGAAGTATAGAGATCAAAAAGCCAACTATGACTAGAATCCTGCACTCTACAATGCGACTCCTCAGGCTAAGAAATCTGGAGCACCACTGCAGACTGCCTTTGTCTCAAGTTTAGCAGTTCCAGCACAAATTTCTACTTCAGGGTCCGAAACGTCAGGGTCGTCTTGCACCCATTATATCATACCTGAAGCTAATGCAGCAAAACTAAAAACCGATAACTTCGGTAATGTGACTGTTGAGGTGGCCAAAGAACACATGGACCTCCTAGCTGCTGTAGTCCACTCCAATGATGGACTAGTTGCTGGAAAGGTAGGAAATTGTCACCTGGCGGATGAGGATTATGAACAGGTGGACGAAATGGAGTTGGAACGAATGGACATAATGTGGGCTATGGCAAGTGCTGTCCGACGAGCTAAAAAGTTTGTCAAAAAGCCCGGACAGAACTTGGTTGCAACCAAGGACACGACCTTTGGCTTCGACAAGTCAAAGGTAACTTGTTTCAACTATGGTGAGAAGGGGCACTTCAAGCGAGAGTGTGTGAAGCCAAAGAAGACAGGTAATGGCAATCCCTTCTCGTCCTTGAATCGTCAGGACAAGGCCACATCTAGCAGTTCTACTTCATCAAGCAAGGACCCCAAAGCCTTGACCGCTAATGAGGATGATGGACAGGACTTGAGCTTTCGGTTTGTCTCACCGGGAGAGTCCAACATAGCTAGTCTGGAGGACATTGATGACGATTCCGCAAGTGAAGGAGATATAGCAGTAGAGATCGTAATGTCAAATTCTGAAGACACTGCACATGTGGTCAACCACCTGCCTAAAGAAGAAAAATCTGCATCAACGTTAGAATCTCCAGAACCAGAGACAACAGAGTCTGCACTCATGGCTGATTCCTCGTCAACATCTCAGGTAAGTACTACTGACCAGTTATTTAATAATCATGCTTGTTTAGATTGCAATAAATTTTGAAAAAGTATAGATTTGAAATTTGCTACGTTATTGGATCATAATGATAGCATAGTAAAGGATCTAGAAGTGTGCACTGAGGCAAATAGAGTATTAAAACCAAACAAGCACAGTTACAAGGAAAAGATAGATCTATTGAATAAAAAGCTTAGGGAAACAGAGGTAGTCACCTTTAACCAAGCAAATGACATTAGGTACTATCTGAACTCCCTAGACGACACTAAGAAGCTGAAAGCAGTTTTAGAAGTAGAAGTCAACTCCTTAAAACTAAAACTGCATAGTTGGACAAGCTCATCTCACATTGTCTAACACTTAGTGAGAGAGAGAAACAATGGGGAGGGATTAGGATACAAAGTGGTTCCACCACCACCTGAGACCTTGATGAACACCAAAAGTAAATCGATTAATAATAACCCCATCAAGGATCATGTGGAGTCCACTCCTCTTATTAATGACCCAGATTCCGTAAGTAACTCCAATGAATCTGACACTAAACAAAAGGAGGCCAATTCAAAAACAAAAGGAAAAATGCCTTGTGTTACCCTAGAAATTGAGTTTGAAAAGGTTAATTTAAATTCAAGGTCAAACAAAGTAAAATCAGAACCCATAAGGACTATAAAACCTAATCAATCACGAGCATCATGTCAAAGTCCAGGTAAACAAGAAATAAAATATGTAAAACCAGGTAATGCAATTAAATTTGTAAAACCCAATCATACATCTAACAAAGAAGTGTCTCAATCTAAACATAATAGGGTCGACCGTGTGACGTCTACATCTCTACCAAAACATATAAACCATAAAGTTGAAATCAGATCCAGCTATAATTGTGGAGAATATGGTCCCATAGCGTCTCATTGTCCTTATTACTAGACACCGAGGAGGAAAGTTTAACTTTCTGCATCTACATCTAGCTCTTTTAAGAAGAACTCAGTGACGCCTCCTAAAATGATAGTGAACCCAAAGTTCAACCCATCAGCCAATCGTCTATTTATCACAAACAGGCCCTACACAAAGTTGTCCTATGGAAAGAAAAATCTGCCTCAGTGTCTGAAAATGAGAACAAACAGAAATCTGAGCTTCCCTCAACCGCAAATGATCAATGGGTTGAGTTTAAGATTTATGATGCCTCGAGGAAACCGAAGCCAATGAAGGCTTGGGTTCCTAACATGAACTAATGTTTTCATTGCATTTGCAGGGTGTTCGCTATAGTGTTGAAACTAATACGTGGATTGTAGATAGCGGAGCATCCAGGAACATGACAGGGAACAAAGCTCTCTTATCAAACATCAGACAAATCAAAGGAGTGCATGTTTCATTTGCTGGAAAAAAAGGCGGGTACATCACAGGCCAAGGGGAAGTGGGAAATGAGAAAGTTAAGTTTGATAAGGTAAACTATGTTCAAAATTTACAAAATAACTTACTTTCAGTTTCTCAAATATGTGATAAAGGCTTCAAAGTAGTCTTTGACAACAATAAGTGCTAAGTTCTGAAGAAGGACTACATGATACCGGAGGACCAAGTCCTGATGTCAGCTTCAAGATATAATGATCTTTGTGTTTTGGATCTCTCAAAGGCCTCCACAACGGATCGTGAAGTCCAATGCTTCTTGTCCAAAGCTACTGAGAAGGACTCCATCTCCTGGCATAGGATAATAGGACACATAAAACCAAGGAAAATAAATCACGTGATCCAGAATGATCTTGTGAGAGGAGTAAATGTCAAAAACTTCCAACTCCCGGATTTCTGTGTTGCGTGCAAAAATGGGCAAACAAACGAAGAAGTCTCATAAGGAAAAGAAAGTTCATTCTATAGAACTTCCTTTTGAGTTCCCTCACATGGATCTGTTTGGTCCAGTCAGTGCAAGAAGCATTGCAAGCGACTTGTACTGCTATGTAGTTACTGATGACTACTCAAGATTCTCTTGGGTAATGTTTCTGAAATCCAAATCAGAAACATTTGAATCTTTCAAGGAATTGGTAACTACACTAGAATCCCTATACAAGCTGAAGGTACGACAAGTGCCCTCCAACAACGGAACCGAGTTCAAGAATAAGTGAATGGAGGCATATTGCAAAGAAAAAGGAAATGTAAATCAAATTACCTCTGCCTACACTCCTCAGATGAATGGGGTTGCTGAAGGGAAGACTCGAAACTGCCTATTCAATTCTGGAATGAAGCAGTGGCAAATGCATGTTATACACTAAATCGAGTTCTGGTAGTTAAATGCCATGGAAAAACGTGCTACAAGTTATTACAACGACGTAAACCTAACTTAGAGTATCTCGAGCCGTTTGGCGCTCTGTGCACCCTGTTGAAGAAAACTCAGGAGGGAAAATTCAGTGAGAAGGTTGACGAAGGGATCTTCCTAGGATAAAACATACCAAACAAGAGAGTTTACAACAACTCCACAGGTCAAGTAGAGGTGTGGTATAACGTTGATGTTCAGAGATACATCACACCACCTGATGGAAAAAGGTCTGCCTACTTCTTTGACTATGATGGATTCTTCAAATCCTTCAACATACCTCTCTCTGCTTCAGAAGAGGAGTTGGCAAACAAGATGATGTATGATGTCATGAACACAACATCTCAAGATTCAACACCATCCAGTTCACAAAGTCAATCATCTACCAACTCAGGGGGAGCACTTGATATGAGTGACTCTTCCTCTGATTAAGAAAATGTGGAAAATGATCAGAACAACCAGGATGTACAGGTTCCGTCTACCACAAGTCCACAAGCATCTGATAGTGATGCTTTTGAGCCTTTGGAACCTCAAACTCCTATTGCCTCAGATCCAGAACCAAATGTTCACAATCTTGATTCTGAGGTAGTTGTTCCAATAACACCCGGCTCATGTCTAAACATCTATCATCCTTTGGATAACGTTATAGGAGATGTGAGGTCAGGGGTTCAGACTAGAAATCAGTTGTACTTAGTTGATTATGCCTCTGTGATGGAAAAGGGATACCTTCATGATGGTGCTTACCGTTGCTTTATGTCTCAGTTTGAGCCAAAGTATGAGAGTGAAGCACTGAATGATGAGGCTTGGGTGAGTGCCATGCAAGAAGAACTTCTTTAGTTTAAGAAGTTGGATGTATGGACTCTAGTGGATAGACCTAAAGGTGCTGAGTTCATTGGCACAAAATGGGTCTTGAAGTGCAAGAAAGATGATCAGGGAATGATCATCAGAAACAAGGCTCGGCTCGTTGTTTAGGATTTTCGACAAGTTGAGTGTATTGACTACAATGAAGTGTTTGCACCTGTGGCAAGGATGGAAGCAATCCGCATCTTCCTTGCCTATGCATCTTATATGAAAATCAAAGTTTATCAACTAGATGTGAAAAGTGTGTTTCATCATAGTGAGATTCGAGAGACAGTGTATGTTAGTCAACCTGAGGGATTTGAAGATCCATATCATCGGGACAGAGTTTACAAACTCGACAAGGCGCTATACGGGCTTCATCAAGCTCCGAGGGCCTGGTATGAGAAACTATCGACTCATCTTGTGAAACACGGGTTTCGAAGGGGAGACATTGATTGTACACTGTTTATCAAAGAAAAAGACGGAGATTTACTGCTAGTACAAATCTATGTCGATGGCATAATCTTCGGTTCCAAGAACGAAGAATTATGTAAAGAGTTTGAAACAGTAATGAAGGCAGGGTTTGAAATGAGTGCAATGGGTGAGATGAAGTTTTTTCTCGGGTTACTGGTGGATCAGACACCAAATGGGATTTTCCTATATCAAACCAAGTATGTAGGTGATATTCTCAGTCGGTTTGACATGGAGAATGCTTCTGATGCTGGAACTCCACTTGCTACAAACCATGATGTAGCACCCGACGAGAATGGTGATCTGGTTGATGCAACTATGTATCGAGGGATGATTGGATCTCTCATGTATCTCACTGTCTCATGACCTGATATCATGTATGCTACATGTTTGTGCTCATGCTATCAGGCAAAGCCTAAGGTGAACCATCTTATTGGGGTCAAAAGGATTTTTTGTTATCTGAAGGGCAAACCCACACTAGGGTTGTAGTATCCTCATGATCATGAGTTTGAGCTTACAACATATAGCGACTCGGATTACGGCGGCAGCAAGATGAAGTACAAGTCTACATTAGCAGGGTGTCAGTTCTTTGGGAGAAGTTTAGTAACCTGGCAGTGTAAGATGCAGACCTCGGTTGCATTGTAAACCTGTGAAGCCGAATACGTTGCTGCTGCAAGCTGATGTTCTCAAATCATATGGATTCAACATCAAATGCGGGATTACGGTTTGAATTTCTCTTCTACTCCTATCTTTGTTGATAACTCTGCTGCAATTGCAGTCACTAAAAAACCGGTCCAACATCCTAAGACCAAACACATCGGAATTAAATATCACTTTATACGTGATTGCTTTGAAAAGAACTTAATCGATGTGGTAAAAATAAACACGGATTTTTCAACGCGCTGACCTCTATACAAAGGCATTTGACAAACCACGTTTTCTATATTTGTTAGAGGTCAACGGCGTTAAAAAGAAAGATGAGGTCATTCCTGAAGATGACCGTGTGTAGTCCGATGCGTCTTGTAAATACTCTTTTATTTTTCAATTTTATTTTATTTGCTTAATTTTAAGTAGTTTAATTAAAATTAGTCTTATTTCTGTGCCTATTAAAATCCTAAAACGCTAATCCATTACAGTTTTAAAATTTTAGGGGGAGAATAGGTTTAGGCAATAATATACAACAACAAAAAAACGAGGGAGGAGGAGAGGCAAGCTGAGAAAATTAAGATCGTATGTGTGATACCGATTCAATCTTTGGAATATGATAGTACACAGGAGCAAACCATTTGGGGAATTTAAAATTTTAAATTGAAAAAGATGCAAAGCTCAAGTATAAGTCTGTGTAGTCTGTGTAGTCTGAGCAATATAAAAGGAAATATGATAGATAAACTAGCTACTACTAAGGTAACACAAAGAAAGTAGACCTAGAGGTTGCTAGACCATAGATGATATGTCGGTAGATTCAACATAATATATGACTAGACCTTTTTGGTGATCTCAAGATTAAACTAAAATGTTTGACTAGCTGTGGGTAACACCTTATCCCTGGTTAACACAATCAACAAGATTCCAATATGGGGTGATGAGCAAAATAAATGCCATAAATGTGTGCGTAAGACCAAAGCATGAGCAAAAGCACATAAAAAACATGCAAATACAATCAAACTGATAACCTATGTTGTTCGTGAGATCTATGCAAAAAGATTGAAATTGCTTAAACAAGAAGATAGGTTATGTGCCTCTCTGCTGTGCGGTGGCACTGACCTGAGGATAAGCATAACCTATATATTCTAGAATTCATGGTTGTTTGCCACCTCTCTGCTGTGCGGTGGCACTGAACTGAGGCTTGGCTTCTATTTGAAAGTTCTAAGAATAGTTTCTTCTTGAATACTACCCTAAGACCGCTTAAAAATCTCCTGAGGAATGTTGATTACCATATAAGTGTGGGATCCACAAACGCTTGTTGAAATAAACAAACCTTAAACGATCACCAATCTGTGTTAAAAATCTATGTATGGATTTAAGAGGACAAGTATACTGACAATCATTATGGCTACAATTCTTGAAAGTTCAAATCAGTGTGGAGACCTAATAGTATTAGTATGATTTTCTAAATTTGCTAAATGACTCTAGATGAAAAACAAGAATAAAGCATCAAAGGTTTAGATAACTTGTCCTGAATGATTTGAGTATCCTATATGATTCCAAATTGAATTGGTCTATGTATGGTTTAAATGATTGAAGCTGCTTTCTCAGAAAAATTATTCCTTAGAATTACATCTTAGGAGTTAACCCTCACAAAAACACAAAAACAAGTTTTAGTTTTAAGTTCCAGTTTTATTTCTTTTATTTCTGTATAAAGTTTGTCAATTTCAGTTGGTTTAGTATCGGACTATGTCATGGAAGTTGATAGGAAACCTTATCATCTAAAAGGTCAGGTCTGAGGTGACCATACGTGCTTTCAAATAAAAAAAATGGGTCACGTCTGAGGTGACAAAATGTTTTAAAAGGATCACATCTGAGGTGATCAAAGGTTTTTCTAGATAAAATGATCATGTCTGAGATGATCAAGTGCTCATAACGTCTATTCAAAAGTTAAAAGGGTGTAAAATTTAAAATGGTCATAAAGTCAAAAACCATGAGCATGATTCATTCACACGACTGGACCATGAGTCATACGATTGGAGGATACGAATATGCCCAATCGCACGATTAACCCACACGTATGGGACATACGTGCGATTGGACCATCAGTATGACTAAAATCACACGATTGGACACCTAAAATGTGCTAATCGCATGGATAAAGGTGACCGAATGACACAATCACACGACTGACTTCTAGTCGCACGACCAAAGGTGACTGAATGTGCCAGTCGCACGACTGATCTTCAGTCGCACGAAACAACAGTGCGACTGGACTCAATCGCATGACTGAAGGGAACCCTAGTATAAATAGAGGGGGATTTGGTCACAGTCATTCATCACCCCCAAAATCGCCCTAATTCGCACGACCCGTCGTTACTCTACCAAATTTTCATTTGATCCTTCTAGAGTATTGATTATTGAGTACTGACAATTTCCACTGATTATACAAGTATAATGTGGTGCAATCCACTTGTATTTCAATCAATTTGATTCCAAAATCGACATATTCGGCCCTAACCAAGAACCGGGACTTGTTTGGACAAATAACCTAATTAAACTAAGTAAAATATTGAAATTAAAGTTATTAGGTGCTAAATAGAATGATTGCAAGTCCAATGAACCAAAACACAATGTCTAATCTTAAGAATTGGTCAGAACTTGAATTTGAATTGAACAGCAGTCTGTCATGCGAACGGACAGTTTGATGAACTTCAGTCGCACGACTGAGTAGTGCGAATGGCTAAACCGCACGACTGAACCAGGCATATGAGTTCAGTCGCACGACTGGTGTAAACGCATGAGTTTACATACGTATGAGCCTAGTCGCTTGTTCAGTCGTACTTATGAGGTCATTCGCACGACTAGAACTCAGTCGCACTACTCATTCGCACGACTAGATCTCAGTCGCACTGTCTCATTCGCACGACATAACAGAAAGAATTTCAAGTCCAAATGATTCAAGTTATTACTCATCGACGGATACTAACGTTTATATTCATTGTCTAACAAATGGCTAGTCGATGGACTATGAGCACTAAGCACAACATTTGTGCTCATCTAGATCTGACATCCAGGAATGCTTCAGACTTTTCTAGCATTATCACTTTTCTTCGGAGGTTGAGGATCTTCGATGCCATATCGACTCCTTGTACTCCATATCGCTCGATTCAGCAGGCCTTCTGGGAAGGCGTAGTTGTTGATAGATCCTCAGAGCCCCATCGCATCAGGAGTTCGATATTTGGAGAGGCTATAGAGATCACCGAGGATGATCTTTGGATGGTGCTAAAGTTCGGGGATGATGCTGATTGTCCCACTCGATTACACCCCCTTACTGTTCGAGGATGTTTCATGCGAGCTAAGTACTCTGGGGACATCAACGCAGGGGTGCTCAACAAGAGCAACCTGTGCCCGCAGTTCAAGTACCTCGCACATGTGCTGCTGAAGTGTATTGCTTCTTGGAAGGGAGGGTTTGATGAGCTCTCAGATTAGATACAGTACGCTTATGCAGCGTTGGTGCTGAACCACCCGTTCAGCTTCTCCAGGATGATCTTCACCTACCTGGTGGAGAACATTGAGGGGAAAGGGAAGGAGGGCTTCTGCATTTAACCTTGATTCATGCAGATGATCATTGACCAGAAGCTCCCATCCTTGCCGAAAGAGAAGGAGGATGCAGTGGTACTTGAGGTGATGGACGACACCACACTGGGTCGTATGAAGGTCTTTAGGGGGAAGTAGGTTAAGCCCCCTGTGAGGAGATTGTTCGGGCATCTGGCCCAGGAGGATTACGTGGCGCCAGCAAGGCGTAAATGGCGTCACGTAGACAGTGATTCAGAGGTTGAGCAGTTACAGCTCTCGGAGGATGACTCCGACGACGACGACAGTGATGATGGTGGAGATGCAGGGCCCTCTCAACCAAGGGCCCCCACTACTGATAGAGCATCTCCAGCATCTACCCATGATGGAGCAGAGACTGTAGGATTCCATCAGGACTTCATACCTGATGAGGAGGAGGATACAGATGAGGAGCCTCTAACTCGGACTGTTGGCAGTAAAGTTGTTGCCACAGAACGAGGGCTCCGGGCGGTTGGTGAACGCCCTGGCGGGTCGGGAGAGACCAACACTGATCCTACATATGCTCCCGTTTAGCCAAGTCGTGGTCCAGGGGGAGAATCCTCCTCAAAAGGATCGAGGAAGAAAAGGATGACTCAGCCCCACGGCTTGAAGAAGAAGAAGAGAAGACTAACCATCATCACCACCACCACTACTACACCTACCACAACCACTCCACCTACCACCACTACAGCCACACCATCTGCCACCACATCTTCCACACCCACACCACCACCACCTTCATCTATATTACCCCCAATCTTCACCCCTACCACCACATCTACCACACCCATTCCACCACCACCTTCATCTATATTACCCCCAATCTTCACCACTGCCACCACCACCACTACTAGCCATCCA
>BJCM01272553.1:0-18031 GCA_018326385.1 Flaveria bidentis | reverse complement strand
GGTTGCAGTAAGTACATTAAACATTCTTGAGCGATCTTCTTGACTGTTAATATATTTAACTCGGTTCTTCAATCTTGATCCGTCTCACTCGTATTTTCTCTCATCCGTTTTTATTAGCAAACAGCAAACTTGCCAAGGATTGAATTCACTATTTCGAATTTATAAGTATCTATATCTCAAACTTACCATTAATTGGCTTTGAACACACTCAACAATCAGATTCACTAGCGTTATTTGATATAGAGGCAACAAGTTAGTTGTATGTTGATTATGTGTAGATCTGATTTCAATACTAAATCTGTTGGTTCAATAATTACTTCAACTTGCAGGATTATTGTATGAAATGCTCAGGTCGGCAAAAAGACCGGACTCAAAATCAAATTGGAAGGTATGCAATTTTGATGTCATTGGTCTGGAATTTTATGCCTTCTTCACCGTGATTAGTTGTTTTTGTTAACATCCAAGATTTATTACTTGTAAGCATGGGGACAATTATCATGGTCACACTTTGGTTACAGTTATGACTATTGGTCTTGTTAAATAAATATCCGAGAGCATGTTTAAAAGCTCCCGTTGTATTTAAACACATTCCTTCTTTTGTGGTTTCTTTATTCAATCATTATCATTGTTCTAGATTGTTGGACACATCACCCTATCTTGCTCTTGGACCTTCATTCCTTACGTGTTATTTGACGTATGCAGAGTAAAAGTATTGGTGTTGTAGTCACATGGGTTTTTTTTTGTTTGTAGTGATTAGTACTTTGAAATATTATTCATTTGTGTTCTTTCTTGTTGAATCATCATTTATCTTATAATAGATCCACTCTTATTTTTTCATCATATTTTCAGTCTCTGACACTCTTTTGATCAGGTGCTGATCATGGATAAAGTGACTGTTAAAATCATGTCATGTTCATGCAAGATGGCAGACATCACTGATGAAGGAGTTTCATGTAAGAGATAAAAGGCCTGCATTGAAAGCTTTAAATTCTTTGTTATTGACCTGCAATATAAATGCATTATTGATTTTCACGTGTTTGACTATACTTTTATTTGGTTTTTAACATCCTCACCAATCTTTTCATTATGCTGAAACATATCCTTGTTACGACATTAAATCAAAAGCCGATATTGCACCATATATGACTATCATTCTTGATTGATGTTAATGAATGATAACTCACAATTATGTACATTTGGTTTTTCCTTTCTGTAGTGGTAGAAGATCTAAACAAGAGAAGACAACCGCTGCCTACTATGGATGCAGTGTACTACATCCAGCCAACAATAGAGAAGTATATGAATTTCTCTGCCCTTGTTTTCCTTCTTCATCACTCTTTGACAAACAATATATAATTTGAAGTAGTATATATGTAATGAATTAAGGCCTAATTTGTATGTTTTTCACTTTTTTAGACCTCATTGTAGTTTTTCCTTTTGCTTTTCCATAAAGGTCCAAGAGCTTTCCTTACATCTCATGCTAAATGTCACTGCTAGCTCCTTGTATAGATATAACAGATTTGAAGTCAAATTCAACAGTGTCACCACCAGCTCCTCTTCTACGTTACAAGTTACAAGAGAACTTACTTGCAAATTGGACAGGGTTATTATATTATTAGGAAACTATATTTAAGATCACATTTTTTTTTTCACTTTTGTGAGTTTTCTCTAGAAATCTGATGTAAATTACTATAACTAGTTCATGGAAACACTCAACTTATGTGCAAAAACAAACAATGCTATTTTATTTGGGGTTGGTGATATTATATTTAACACTGTGTTCCCGAGTTATATTTTATTTGGAAAGAATTGGAAGGATTTGAAAGGAAAGGAGAGAAGGAAAACTGAAGTTCTATTTTTTTTCTTTTTGGAGAGAAGAGAAAAGAACCATAAGCGAAAATTCTAGGTGTGCTTCTCTCAGAGACTTTCCTCCTAAATGTAGGAAGATTCATAGAGAAAGGAAAGGAAATGTCCAATAGTTTTTAAGTTACCATACAACCCGATTTAATTTAAGATATTTTAAACTTGAAGGTATATATTTGTAACATTTTTAGCTTGCTTTCCCTCCCAACTCATGCAAAAAAAGGAACTAAACACGACACTCTCTTTTCTTTTCCTCCCAACTTGAGAATGCACAAATAAGAATGATGTTATTTCTTATCCTTGCTGTCTAAACACAGCATAACTATGTGTGTGTTCCTGACCCTTCACAAATCAAGTGAATAGACTAGGTTCTGTCATTGTTTGATTATGATGATAAAAGGTACCAAAATCAGTATTCCTCCATCTAAATCATCTCTCCTTGTTTTCAATTCCGTCCTCACAATTGCTTCTGTCAAAATGCAGTGTCCGTATTCTCCTGTCTGACATGGCTGGAAGAACAGCTCTTTATAGAGAGTACGTGAGATATCAGAGGCCTTCTTTAGTTTTTCTGTTTTTTAATGTATCTCATCACCAAAATATGGTATATAGATCACATGGTTTAAAATTTGCTTTCTTTAACTTTTCAGTGCTTACGTCTTCTTCAGTTCTTCTGTTCCAAAAGAATTGGTGAATTTCATTAAAAAGGAGCAAGCTCTAAAGTCTCGTTTACGTGCTATGAAAGAGGTTTAATATTATATTTTAATTTTTATATTATAATGGCTTTCATGGTTTTATTTACTTTGGAGAGGAATTTTGCAGATGAACTTGGAGTACTTCGCGATTGATAGCCAGGTAACACATGCTGCTAAACTAGAAAGAAACTAGTTACTTGCTATATGCACCTCTGTTTGTGCACAGTGCTTGTTATAATAGCAGCACCCGAATGGTCACTGCCTTCTTCTAAAAAGTGATATTTTGCCTGAGGCATATTTTTGTTGAAACCAAAGTGGTTGATTAAAACTAATTTAGTATTACTGTGATGCTGCTTTGTGGTTTTGACTAGTCTTTTTTTTTCAACAGTGTTTTATAACTGATAATACAATGGCTTTGGAGGAACTCTATGGGAATGAGGAAATGACACGAAAAGGAGATGAATGTTTAAATATGATGGCAGACCGTATTGCAACTGTCTTTGCTTCATTATTGGTATGCTATCTTTCCTTTCTTAATATATCAAGATCTCGGGTACCGAATAGGAGATATGAAACCAATTTCTTTTTCTAATTTTATATAAGCGTTTCTTAGGAGTTCCCGTATGTACGTTACCGTGCTGCCAAATCCCTTGATCCTACCACAATGACCACAATTTGTGATTTGATCCCTACAAAGCTCGCTGCTGCTGTTTGGAATTGTCTTATGAAGTATAAATCTCTCAAAAACTTCAATTTCCCTCAGACAGAAACATGTGATTTGCTCATCCTGGATAGATCAGTAGACCAGGTTTATATCTTAATCCGTAGGTTATAATTTCTTATAGCAGACTATTGTTTTAATTATATCTTCTTCTAGATTGCTCCTATCATTCACGAATGGACATACGATGCTATGTGCCATGATTTACTTAATATGGATGGAAATAAATATGTTCATGAGGTTAGTCTATGGTTTCTTGGCAAAAAGTTTCATCAGGATACGTCTTCCTTTTGCTATTATACATCAAGTAATTCTACTACTTAGGTTGCAAGCAAAACAGGTGGCCTTCCTGAAAAGAAAGAGGTCCTTCTAGAAGATCATGATCCTGTATGGCTTGAGATCCGCCATTCACATATAGCAGATGTATGTCTCATTGGTTTTTATTTCTTTAATAGTTCTGAGTGGATGCATGCAAATGGTTTCTTTAAAAATCTTTCATTGGCAGGCTGGTGAACGGTTGCATAACAAGATGACAAACTTCGTGTCAAAGAATAAAGCTGCACAAATGCATGGTTCAAGGTCTGTTTAATATAGTTTTTTATGAGAAATCCTATTTCTTATTGCTCCTGGAGTTGGGAGATAAAAATTTTTGGAATCTGAGTGGCTAACTTCTCTTGTTATTGACTAGACATATTACAATCCAGGTTTTTATTTAAAGCCCAATATTAACCTACCAACCTTTATCTTTTTTTTAAATGGCTGGTTAGTTGTTAGTTGTTAGTATCACCAAGTTAGTAATATGCACCCATGCCAAGGTTTGAACCTTGGACCTCCAAGAGAGGCAAAACCTCCCACCTCCCCCTTGACCACTAGGCCAAGTAAAAATTGGCTACCAACCAACCTTTATCGAGGAAAATAAAAATAAATTAAACTACCTTAGGAAAGCTCTTAACTGCCATCTGCTTATGCAATTGCTTAGTCACCAGTTTTTTGAAACCAGAACCCCAGGTATTTCATTGTGAGTCTAGATACAGCTGGACTTATCATTCAGCTGTTTCACCATGAATGATCCTCCGGGCGAAGCATCTCATGGCACACCATTGATCAATAAGACAGGATCAATAGAATATACAGGGATAACCCCCATTCCTGACTTGCCCGCATCTCTTGCCTTAAAGGTTTCACTGCTCTAACTAGGGTATCCTGCAGAAAGAAGTCTAAATAACTTGACTCATCAGTTAGTATGAAATTCTACAAAATACACAAACAAAAATGACCTGTTATGTTTAGGCATGCAATAAACTATGAAATGTTGATCAGAAATTAGCATTGCATAAATGGACATTTGGGATTGGCAATGACTTAAAAGTGGAACTCTTTGGGTGGTTCTTATGTTTAGATAATCACGTCGAAGCAAATAAAGTTCACTAGAATATAGGTGTGATATTTTTGCATTGTTTTCATCTATGGCCTTTGTAATGGTCTTCGTAAGGCTTCATTAATCAATATCATGCTACATCATTTAAGTGTTTACTTCTAGAGGCCTAAGCTATTGCACTCTTATTATTGCTACAAACTTTAAAAGCTTAGCTTTTTGTGATAGGACCCTTGCATATTCTTCAATCAAAATCCTATTTCTAGAATGTCAACATTCCTACACCAAATAAACTGCTTTGTCAATCATAAAAATGTCTCAATAATCGTATAGATATTTAATATTTGATCACAAATCTTAGTCTTTTGTGTAGAGCTGCCGGCGATTTGTCTACTCGAGACTTGCAAAAGATGGTCCAAGCGTTGCCACAATATAGTGAACAAATGGACAAACTATCCCTCCATGTTGATGTAAGTTGACCATATGGGGTCTTGTATAAATTAAAATATATAATTCTATACATTCATCTTTACTGAGATATGCCAGTATTTATGTTTTCCAGTAGTTCTTGATTCATTACTATCTCTTAAATTTGTCATGGTTCTCAACATGTGCTTGTAATTTTGATAGCATCCAAGATTTTTGATATAAGGAAGATAAAAAAAACTCTGCAATGCAAGTTGTAATTGTGTATGGATATGACTGATGCAGATTGCTGAAAAGATCAACAAAATTATAAGGGAGACGGGACTTAAAGAAGTGGGACAGTTAGAACAAGACCTTGTATTTGGAGATGCAGGAACAAAGGAGGTTATTAACTTCCTTAGGACAAAACCGGTGAGTTATAAATGTTACCTTGTTAAATAAAAAACACCAACATCATCAATGGTCTAAGCAAATTATGCATGTTTCTTCATGCAGGATGCTCCACGTGAAAGTAAATTGCGATTATTAATGATCTATGCTGCAACTCATCCAGATAAAGTTGAGAGTGACAAACTGGCAAAGTTAATGGAGGTAATAAGGCTTTATAATTGGTTTATTAGTTAACTTGCTCACACCAAAAGGTTTAGTTCCAGTAACCCTTAACCAACACTCACCTTCCATCACATGAGTGGTATATTGAGCTCACTAAGCGACTACACTGGTTGGCCAAGTGTATGTGAGATTTTTCTCACTATATTATATACCATCCGGACCTCCACCGCTAGAACCAACTCGGCTACACGAGGGGAGGCTTAACTTGTAAGTTATATGCCTTTTGGAGCTCATTATTTTTTTGTTTATTTTTTTTTTCATGTATGTTATCCAGTTAGCAGGACTTCCAGATGATGATAAGAATGCTGTATACAATATGAGATTTCTTGAGGATTCATCAGATTCTAAAAAGAACTCACTCAGTGCCTTCACTTTAAAATTTGATCCTCACAAGGTATAATAATATTTATAGCTGTACGCTGAATTCGTCAACTCTTTGTTCTGAACGCGATCCCTTGTTATTAATTCAGAAGAAGCATGGGCTAAGAAAAGACCGTGCTGGTGAAGAATCAACTTGGCAGTTATCAAGATTTTATCCTATGATCGAGGTGTGAATTTCCTTAATTTTTCTTCAACCATATAGGCGAACTAACTCACACATCATCTTTCAGGACCTAATCGAAAAGCTTTGCAAAAACGAACTGCCAAAGAATGATTACCCCTGCATGAATGATCCAAGTCCCACTTTTCATGGGAGATCACAGTCTGAGTCAGCACCTCCCCCTGCTCATTCAATGAGATCAAGACGAACAGCAACGTGGGCCAGGCCTCGAGATTCTGAAGACGGGTATTCAAGGTCCGCCATATTTGTTACTATTTTCCCAAATTGATAGTTTCATTTTCATAGTTACTTAACAAAATAAATCCTGAATTTTTCCTGTCTTTCTTGCAGTGATTCCGTTCTGAGGCACGCATCTAGTGATTTTAAGAAAATGGGTCGACGTGTTTTTGTATTTATCGTTGGCGGTGCAACTAGATCCGAGGTAATTATTTTCTAGCTTTTAGAATCGTCGGATTTATTATAAACAGAACAACAGAAGATGAATAAACCTTACATTAAACCCTGTTGCTCTCAGCTACGAGTTTGTCACAAGCTGACAGATAAATTGAAGAGAGAAATCGTTCTAGGTTCATCTAGTCTTGATGATCCTCCGCAGTTCATTACGGTAACTTCTCTATATGCAAATTAAGTTTTTTTAAAATATTTTCAGAATATCATGAAAAGTTTTTTTTTTCCTTTTTGTTTGTTTGATGATGAATTTGCAGAAAATGAAGCTGCTGACTTCAAATGAACTCTCATTGGACGATCTTGAGATTTAAGGATGCATTTGTGGTTGCATGTTTTCTGTTTGTAGTCATATATGTATATCAGTCTCTGATTCCTACTATTGGGCAATTGATGTAAAACCATTCATTTTGGTTTCTTCAAATAACTTTTTTGAAAGATATTGTATATTTAGAAGAAAAAAAATATTAAATCTATTATATCTTTTGGTTTGCTTTTTAAACTAATGGAGTCTCTTTTAGAAACCTGTATAAAAATTTGGCGCACAACATAAAAACTAATACTTTTTCTTTTTCCTCAATTTCTTTAATATAGGTTTTGCCATTAATACGAGGTTAGCGTTATTGTAAAAATAATATTTAATCTAAAAACTTTAAAAATGGGTTGTGAGCTTGGCACAAGTTGTTTTATTAATTTAAAGATGATGACATTTTGATCATCGTATTATATAACTTGTGTCTAATACTTTTATTGTATCAAATACTAGTTTATTATGTTATATATTTTGTATCATTTGTTATACGTTCAATTATTGTGTTTTTTATTTTAGATCATTTTGTATTATTTTTGTTTTTATTTTTATAGATTATATAATCTTGTTATATATTACTGTGTTTTACAATTAGAAAAAAAACATAATTATATTATTTTACCAAATCACTTGGTGTTTAAAATAATTCAATAACGATTACAAAACACAAAAAGACATTTTATTATTTGTTGTATTTTATATTATTTTGTGTTATTTTATAATTGTTTTAATTTTATTATAAGTTAGTTGCTCATTTATCATTGTGTTTTACATACTAGAAATACACAATAGTATTATTTTACCATTATATTTTTTTAGAATTCATGACTTAAAAAAGGTAATAAATAACAAAAAGACACAATAAACTCCACTAAAGACACAATGATGAACACAACTTATATGAGCTTATAAAATGTAAAAAAATTATCTTTTTATATAACGATACTATATTTGTTAATAAATATAAAATACGCTTGTTTTTAAAGGGTAATTCTTATAAAAAAAATAACTTCGTATATAAAAGTTGGGGGAATTTAAATAGTTAATAAAAGTGCTTATGCCCAAAATACTCATCTAACAATTTTTTTTTCTACATTTTGATCTCAACGATTGATTAAAAATATTAATTACTAAAATTACTTTTTACAATTGTTAGATTTAAAAGTTTTTTATTCAATCCATTCCCTTAATATCAATCTAAATAAATAAAGAAATATTTTAATATCAATCTCATTATTATTGATATCATCGATTGTTGGTGACCCTTGAGCACATCATTGTACAATACAATAGTGAATTGCGTTGATGGCAACTAGTTGGTGAGAAACTCCCGGCTGATAGGCTTGTGAAATGAGAGAAACGACAAACACCAACTAAATTAAGCTCTCAATTCTAAATCTACATGTGTTTAGTTTTATTTCCATTTTCCATATAAATTTGAGGAAAACTTAATAACCAAGTTTCTCACTTTCTCATACCAAGTTTCTCATATATCTATTTAACTCTTTTAAAATCTTTTTCTCCTTTAAAGTAACTAAATATTTATTAGCTACTACAATTCTACATAAAGTATATATAAATGAATTTTAGATAAATGTTTAAAATTGTTAAGATTAACTGAGACATATTAAAGACATATAGCCTTGCTTACTAGTAACTTAGTAAGTGATAAATATTTCCAACTAATAACCAAGTTTCTACTTTAAAATTTTTAAGTTCATATAAGATTCAAACAAATAATGAAATTTAAACGACTTTAGAGGAAATAAACCTTTGAATGAATTCAATGCAACATTTGGAAAATTAACTATATACTTTTTGTCTCACCATGTATTCTTGTATCACATAAAAGTATATTTTTCGTGCCGGGTCTTATATAAAAAACAAGAGAAACATCACATAACACTGATTTGTTTTTTTTATAAAAACTATGAAAAATTATATAGTTTTAAATATTTTTTATGATTATAAAATATTTTTAACTCCAATCATATTGTACCAATCCATATTCTTTGATGTGATATATATTCCATCAAAACTAGTATGTGTGTGTATGTGTGTGTGTGTGTGTGTGTGTATATATATATATATATATATATATATATATATATATATATATATTATTGATTTATGCAATTTATATCACGTAAAAGTAAACTTTGATTTTGGTTTAGATCAATCAAAGTAGTGCATGCTTGATATATCTTAAGAAAGCATATTGTACATGAAAAATCTCTATATTAAATAAATCTAGTTAATAATTTAGATGACTCAAAGAGAAGGTAAGCAAAATGGTGGAATATATGATTCCAAATTACCATTCTTGTAGATATATTAAGTTATTAACTTATATGGATTACAAGTCTACACGAATGAGATGAAAAACCATATTTTTACCAAACATTTCACAAAACAAGCTCGCTCCATCTCATGCCCTAAGAATCTTCTAAAAAGTTACAAAATAAAAGCAGTTTATATGTTCCATGAGGCAAGTATTATTTAGAATTGAATTGATTTTGTTTTGAAAAAGAGAAAAAAAGATATTACCAAAAGAAAACCATTGGTATAAGCATGAAAATAGACCATCCAAGGAGGAGACAATATTAGCTGGCTAGCTTGTAATAGAATAGCAAGCAAACTAAACCATAGGGTAACAAAGAAAGCCACTACAACTACAAAGTAGCATGTACCATTATTTTGATTCCAAATACATCACATTTCCATCTTTTATTATTGCTGGTGGCCCGGCCCATTCATCCGTACACTTTTGTGGGCCAATTTTTCGTAAAGTTAGACTACTCAACTATTCTTGCTTTGTTTCCTTTCCTTTTGTATTTGCCATTTTCAATTTCTTTTTTCTAGTACTACTTCATGGGTAGTTGATATCAATGGGGTTGGGCCCATTATCAATTTGGTACCAAATGTGTACCATAGATTGTATTCTTGACTTTTTCAATGGTGAAATCAATCATTCATTGTAAATTTGTAATTGTACACCCAAAGGGTTGGACCAATTAAGGTTGAGTACATTGACCATACCACCATGACCCATTTCATACGCTTGTTAGATGAGACATGTGATGCCCTTGTGTTAGAACGATCCAAGGGCGGAACTAAAAGACGTTGAGTGGTCCGTTGATCCTTTACGTGGATGGAAATTTCTATTCGTAGCTGTATTCAACGTTACGGTATTTTATAATTTGATTTATCATATTGTTTCTAGTTGAGTAGTTTAAACGAATACAAAATAAGTATTTGTGGAAATTCATGTGTACATATATACACACACATAATATGGAATGAACCCATTCTTTAACTTGTGTATAAAATGTATATGGTTCCAACTATCAATATAGTTGCACTTGTAATAAGAGTTCATTAATACTAAGCATTGTGTGTTATCCTCCAACTAAACTACTTTTATGGTAATATTTATATTTTTAGACTATTGAGGGCTTCATTAAAGTTCTATTTTCCACCCAACAATGGTTAAATACCAAAATCGGATCGGACGTCTAACCGGACACCTTACTAGTTTGGGGGTCGGACCGGTCAAACCGGATTTAAGAACGGGATGACATCATAATTATATATATAGCTATACATATAATTCAATATAAGTAATTTATGTATGTATTTTATAGTTATATATAAAACTTAACAATATCTTTATGTCCAACACACTAATTTATGATTCAACACCCTGTTTTTACCCATTAAAATCCGAAAACAATAAAAATAA
This sequence comes from Flaveria bidentis, assembly GCA_018326385.1. NCBI lineage: Eukaryota > Viridiplantae > Streptophyta > Magnoliopsida > Asterales > Asteraceae > Flaveria > Flaveria bidentis. Next base: position 7,284 of record BJCM01272553.1, on the reverse strand, counting down.
AATTCGATTCAACCCTCGGTCCGACCACCAATTCGGGGCGAACCGGCCGGTCCGGTTCCCGGTCCGACTACCGATTCGGGACGAACCGGCCAGTCGAACACCTCCAAAATGAATTGATGCGAACCGGTCCGGCCATATCTCCGATTCCCGGTTGGACCGGCAGGTCCGATCCGGTCTCAACAACATTGCTAAATACTAAGCTAGATAACCCAAAGAATTGAGAATTATACTCCTGAGGTTACATGCTAAAATACACAATTCAAAAAATTTAAAGGTTAAAAACAAACAACTAAACTACTGGTGATGTGTAGAATGTAGTAAAGGTAAGGGGTGCGTCTATCACAATCTTGTAAGTATACTAAAACATCTTCTCACGATCTAAATTTATTTTTTTTTGAACATAGCAAACTCAAATTTGAGATAAAATCATATCTTGAAAAAACTACAAATATTTCTCAAATTATGTATCATGATAAAGCATTAAGATAATTCTAGAACATGTGGCTCTAAATCATGTGGCTTTAGCATTATCATGCTATAGTATAGATGGACACAGGACACAAAAAGGATATACACAATACAAATCTAATGGTTGGTGAGATTATTTTGTATCTATGAAAATCTTGCAATAATTATTACACCTACTTTACCTTTAATCTAAAACAATAACAAAAGATAACCGGTGAAACTCTTAAATCACTTTTTGGACATATAATTCTAAATACTTTTATAGATAAAGTTGAACAAGCAGTAGGCCAAATAAAGTATCTTAGTAGCAACCATTAATGTGTTCGTATGATCTTGTAATCTAGTAGTATTGATTATTGTACTTACAAACATGATGTGAGTTTTAATCTATGCTACTATAGTTTTGATTAAGTAGTGTTTAAAAGTAATAAAATTGTTCGTAAGAAGCAAATATTATAATAATAACAATTAGGAAAGGATTGACTACAATGTCATAACTTGATTGGTCCACATGTCCAATTGTTTTTTTATTTTATGTTGGGAAAACTTTATAAAATAATAAATAAGTTTTAATAAAATTTATAATTAGATCATTTATATTTTTATTTGTTTTAATCAGACTACTAAAGTTTTAAAAATATTCCAATTAGATCATTAATACTTATTATTAAAATTGTAGAAGTATTATAATCAGGTCACTCATATTATTTTTATTGTTTTAAATAATTTTTACAATTTTTTTTGACATAATTCAGTTTTTTTTTATAAATATTGTTGATTTTTTTTAAGAAAACTTCAATTTTTTCAAAATTTTTGCAACTTATGAATGATTTTGTTGGAACAATTCTGAAACTATAGTGATTTGATTGGAACATAAATTTTACAAGTGACTTGATTAAAATAAAAAATTTTATGAGTAACCTAATTAGAACAATTCTAAAACTTAATTACTATTTTATAAAGTTACCCATTTTATTTTTGCTATTTTATGATTTAAGAACTTATTATATATAAATCACTGCAAACATAAAACTAAAAAGATAAAACTGGTGTGCTGGTAAGATGCTTGCATTTCTTCGCTATCTACCCAGTTTTGAGTCCAGCTAGGGCATTTTATATAGTTATAGGTTGTTTACTTTTTTCAGTATTTATTTATTTGTCTTTTTTACTTATTTATTTATTTCTATTATGTAAATGAAAATAAAATATTTTTATGTTTCGGTTTCTCTTTTATTTAAGTTAATGTATAATTGCAAGTTTATGTCAGTTATATATTTTGTTGTTTTTACCCACATTAGTGTTATATATTTTTAAGTTTTCTAATATAATGTTATATCATCTTTAATTATTAACTATGTAAGATTATTTGCCATATATTCTTTCTACAAAACCACCCGAAAGGCGCAAACATACACACATAATGACCCCCGATACGTATCCGTACCTGTGGCAAAGTGCAGGGTACTCCTAGTTCCATAACAAATATTAGATAACTTGCTTTTCATAACAAATGTTCTACTTTCTTATAAAAGTATTTGAAAATTAATTGGATTATAGATTATATGTATGTTATAACACCAAACAAATAATTTTGTATGTAAACTAGTTACGAAAATGTCAAACTAAGTAGTCGAATTTTGTCCAAAATAATATAATAAGATTATTGTCAGTCTTTTGTTTTTTATTTCTTTTAAATTTCATTATAACGTCAGCGTACAATGTTATTCATTTATTTAGGATTATTTGTTTTTTCGTACGTAGTTTAGAATTATTATAGCAAACAAGTGAACAACTCTACTGAATAGTTTTGTCATGTTTTTAAAACTCTAATTGTTTATTTCCATTACCCCACCCTCTTTATCCACCATTCGTTGCTTACTTCTCATCATTTCACTCACCAATTACATTATAAAATGTTTATATATTTATATTAATTCTTTGACATATACTTTCCTTTTGCGAAAAAGTAAAAAACTTTACGTAACTTGAAACAATGTTGATTTGCTTGGTATAAAAGTAAAAATCATGTGTGTCTTTGAACTCATGAAGTGGCTAGGGTTATGAGTTATGACCATGTTAATATATTAAACAAATGTTGTATTTTATAAATGCATCTTCGTAGTTTTAAAACTTTTTATACATGCTTTTACTCTTATAAATATAGTACAAATAATTACAATGTTTTATTATTTTATACAGTATAAAAATCTTAGGATTCTTACATTTTTCAGTATCTTCTTATTTCTTTTTGCTACTTTGCGAGCTAGATCTTGGTCGGTTATAAGTTTTAATCCTCTGTCGCTCTCTTGTGCCTGATTTTCTTCCTCTCGGTTGTAACCCTTTACCTCCATGGAGTTTTCTTACATTTTAAGCTTTATGGCCGATCTTCTTTTATAATTAACTTTATGATATTCTTATACAAACATTTTCGTTGTTTTTGTGTGACAGCCTTATTATATAGTAGGGGCGATGAACGTTCGCTTTGGGAGTAGTACGGTATGTATGATGTAGATTACAATTTACAACAATCAAATATCAAAGCCAGTAGTATAAGTTTATTAACTTGAAACCAACAACAAAACCTTTTGTTATAAGATAATGTACTATGACAATTATATGAAATAGAAGCCAAAGCATATCCATGATATCAGCTTAATTATAACATATAACTTAATTAAACACCACTTTAATTACGTACCAAATGTAGGAAATGGTATGTCAGCCTTTTAATTATTGGTAGGTTGCTTTATTACAAAAGTAGAACTGTCATATACCACCCATCCTTTCTCACTTACTCTTTTCTAATCATCAATTTGGTCTTTTTCTAACAGTGTGTGTGCATGTATGTATGCATATGCATGCATGTATATATGTATGCATACATATGTATATGTATGTGTGTGTATATATGTATATGTATGTTTGTGTATTTTTTGTATTTAATTTTGAAATTATACTTTAGAGTAAAGTTCAGTATTGATTGGAATACTTATTTAAATACATTATTTTACTGTTTGATGATTTGAAATGATGATAAAATCAGACATAAAATATCCTTTAATTGACCACTGATAATAACATATAAATAAATTTAATAGCATAACTTAACTTTTTAAAAAGTTAAGACTTTAGAAACCTAGATAACACACTTTTTTAGAAAATTTTGAGGCTTGCTAGGAGGTTTCTATAATCAAGAATTTATACCAGCTTTCTAGTTCTAGTGTATAAAGTAAATTTAGCTTGAACACTTCTATAAATGGTTAAATTTATATTTCTTAGGAAACATGCTTTATCTAAATGTGGGTTATTTAATAAGTGTCTATGTTCATACAATTGGATAACGTTTATGTTAATAAACTCCATTTCTGCCACAAGGCTAAATCGTGGTGATTGTTAACTCTTCAAACAATTGATTGCATGTTTAAATTTTGTATAGTATAGGTATGATGATTTTAATTTGTAATAAAGTAATATAATGGCTCATTCATCTCTATAAATTTATAGTACGTGTTGTTGTCGTTTAGATGATAGCTAGCTAATGTTTAGTCATCTAAAAGTTAAACTACATCAAAACCTAAAAGTAAACGATCGATCGAAAACTAGAGTTCGCCACCTCAATACGTATTTTTAAGTATCATGAATAAACATCTCCGTAATCGATATCTTTTAACAAACATAAAATATTGTTTTCATATAAAATCATAAAGTGATCAACTAATTGTATTTTTGGATTCGTTCACCACCTCAATACATATTGTGAAGTATCATGATTCATGAAACACATGTTTTTTTTGGTGATATCAAATTAACGACATAAAATGCTGTTTTTATTAGAAATTTACAACTAGCATTAACTCTTGGTTATTGTTTAATGATTTTATCCTTAAGTTAAATGATAGAGATATTTTTATGAACATACAATTAAGCAATGGATGGTTGAATAAAAATTGTTGATACATGTGTACCTTGATTCTAATCTGAATGTAATATGTCTTTATTGTCTTACATTTATGTAATAGTTGGGTACTTAATGAAATGCAAATGTTTGGTTGTGTTTATAATGTTTAATATTTCATTAATGAGTTGTTTATCGCATATTGACTTGATTATATAAGTTTGTGGTTGTTTGAATTAATATAAATAATGTTATGACGATTAATATATTCAAACTTAATAACATGAAGTTATCATGCGAATGGCCCATGCTAATGGACCATACGCATGAACAACTTCATGCGAATGACTCAGTCGCACGACTGAACCAGGAGACTGGATCAGTCGTATGATTGTAACATAAGATTAGCTCAGTCGCACGACTGAACACTCAATCGTGCGAATGGATCAACCGCATGGCCCAATCGCACGACTGAACCATGCTAATGGTTCAGTCGCCCGAATGAGCAACCCTAACCTATAAATACCACCTAATTCGTGGAAAAACGTGAGCATTCAATCCACATCGACTCCAGACGTACCTTAGCCGTCCAGAAGCCTCTAAGTTCGTACTCCAAGTTCATAAAACGCAGTAGATCGATTCCTAATCGATTCTTGACGTTAGATTCAATACGTTATTGTTTCTACGTGCGTTCTCACTGATTGGATCGCCAATCAAATAGGATTCCGCACTATTTGGTTTGGTTTAACACGTTAATAAGTTGGTATTTCGTTCAAATATCAGGTCCTAACAAGTGGTATCAGAGCCGGTTACTGCTGGAATGATCTAACAGTCATTCTAGCAACCCGAGCTCTTGATTTCTGGATCAAATCTCAGATCTTGACGTTAAACCCACTTCGTGTTCTTCGTGTTTTGCTCAGATCTGGTTACATGTGTAGTGTCTATGTTAAAATCGAACTCGAAACCACATTCCAATCATCCCTGCGAATCTTATGATGTCTATGTTGGTTCGTTTCATGTAAAATTCGTAAGATTAGGGTTTTGGGCAGCCCTGGCGGCTGCAGATCTGAAAATCTGCGTGCAGACCCATTCATGCGACTGGGCCATGCGAATGGACCATTCGTGCGACTAGACCATGCTAATGGACCATTTGTAGGACTGGACCATGCGTATGGATTATTCGTGCGACTGGACGAGTCGTATGTTCAATCGTGCGACTGGACCAGTCGTATGTTCAATCACACGAATGAGCCATCCGCATTGACTCATTCGCATTTGTTCTAGACCAAAAAAAAGAGTCTGGAACTGCTTCTTGCACAGATTTGAGGATTAGCAAAGCATATTCACCCTGAGGTTCTTTTGTCAAATAAGTTCGATGTATACACCATTATTCGTCGGACTTCCAGAATAGGTGAATGTATTTGGAACACGAAAGAGAGAATAGAAGATGTCAGCAGTCAGTGTTGATTTTGTGGGGTAGTCAGGAGCATTTGACTATTTATAGGCCAATCAAGTTATATATATCCGCACAGAGAGGATTCTCATTCTTAGGGGGAATCCGCGTATAAAGAAAGTGATGATGTGAGCCGGTTTCCGATGATGAATCTTCATGCATGCTGATTTGGTTGAGATTGTCAGCTGTGGATTGGAACCTTCTACCTTTTGCCCAATACACCGTAGGAAGACGCCAAGAGAGCACAACGTTTATATATTGGGATATGCTGGACGTGAGGGGGAATTTCTGCAGGGGTTAATGTTAATCAAGTTAGCCTGTGTGAAGATTGAAGCAATGGAAAACTATTCATGTCATTATCTGGAAAAATCAGTCATATGGGGAATCTTGCTGCGATGATGGTGTTTAGCAAAGTAAACGAAAGCTATTGTGCCTAAATTTATTTTAAGGAATGTGTAACAACCTGACAGATCGGCAACGTTGGCTAATATGGTTTTCCTTTGATTTTATTAGCAACCAGAGCAAAGATTGACTGAAGATTGTAAGAGGTGTTATCTACTAGTGTAATGTAATACACCTGATATGTTGTATACACATGAAACTGGGTCATTCGCAGGAGCATATGCGAATGAGACTCAGTCGTACGATTGAGCCATGCTAATGGACCAGCCGTGCGACTGAGAGACGCGATTGGGACATTCGTAAGACTGAACCATTAGTATGGTCCAGTCGCACGATTGAACCATACGCATGGTTTAGTCGTACAATTGAACCATACGCATGGTCCAATCGCACGAATGGGCCCAGTCGCATCTAATATGGGCCGAGGCCTATATATATACCAGTTTCAATGTGTAGAGAGTGAAGGATTTAGAGAGGAAGTCTGCCTGGAGCCTAGGGCTGCCGGATGAGAGAGGAGATCATGCTCGATCTTCCCCTTGCCAAGAGTCTTGATTCTTATGTTGTAACGAGCTTGTAATCGTTAGGTTTTATCAATGAAACCATTCAATTATAGTTTGTATTACTGTTTGTCTCTTGGTTTGCTGTTATTTATCCTTCTGTCAAGAACGTGCTCGGATGTTTACCGATCCAGCCGACTTCACAATTGGTATCAGAGCCGGTTACTGCTGGAATGATCTAACAATCATTCTAGCAACCCGAGCTCTTGATTTCTGGATCAAATTTCATGATCTTAACGTATACGCGGTAAAGAGAGAGAAGGGTATTGAGTACTTTAGATTCCCGCATGATCTAAAGTCTCTACCTGGGTTTGAGCTAAACCAGCTGGCTAAACTGAAGCTACTATATGTTGACCCGAGAAAGATGTCAGGCTGGTTTGAGGCTACCTTGAAGAAAGAGTACCACACCAGGTGGGTCAACTTCAAACCTCAACAACCTACGAGGTATATCAGACGTTCTGAAGTTGATCCCATAACTGGAAAGCCAAAGATAGTGCTGAAGTGGAGTC
>BJCM01272545.1:0-20915 GCA_018326385.1 Flaveria bidentis | reverse complement strand
CAGACTTCAGTGGTTACTCCAGCCCATTGCCATTCTCATCAAGTTCTTAATCCAACCCTTTGGTTCTTATTCCAGCCCTTCAATTCTTACTCCCGCTCTTTGATATTGAGGGAGATGAGGCTTGGGTTGTTGATGAATGGTTGATTTGAGACACTATTTATGTTTTAAAGATGTTTAATTATGTTTTAAATATTAAATTATAAGTATGTTTTGTATTTATGATTATAAAGTGAAATGTGTCATGCATAATAAATTATATTATTATTTTTAGTCATATCGCCTCACATACGTGAAGCCCTCGCCTCGCGCTTGAGGCGTGGCGCCTCGAATTTTGGTACCTAAACACTTCGGAGCGCCTCGCGCTTTTTTAAACCAAGATCATATACCACAATCTAGCCACCATATACCACCAAACTCTTTGATTGAGATCTGAATCCAGTCGCCTACCATCGCACCACCTCAAATTTCGGGTCTTAAAATTTATTGGGTTTAACAGCGGAATAGGAAGGGATTTTGTGAGATGATGATGATGGTGCGATGGTGAAGGTGGTGGTGATGATGACTGTGATGTTGCGATGATGGTGATAATGCGGATGTGGTGATGATACGGCGATGGTGATAGTGGTGATGCTATGATGGGGGTGATGATGCGGTAATGTTGGTGATGGTGGGTGGTCATCGTGGTGCTTGTGGGTGTTCAATGGTGGGCTGGTGGCTGGTGGGCAGGAGGGTTGGGTGGTGAGCCTTGTTGTCGATGGTCGATAGAGATAAATGGTGGTGATGTTGTGTAGATGTTGGGTGGGGGTTGGATTTTTCTAACTTATAGGTAATTACACAAATGGTCCCTAAATAAAAAAAACATATAGAATTACTAAAGTAGTCCCTCCAGGGGTATTTTACTCATTTTATTTTAATTTAATTGAAAAGGTAACGTCTGTTAGTCTTAATACCCATTTTTGTTACAAAACTGAAAAGAAATACCTCAACCTGTTACAAAAACCCTAAGTACCCAAACCTGTTAGATTCGATAAACCACATGGACCATTCATGTAATTAACTCTATAATATTACTATATTAGAATGTGCATTGTTTACATACTCATTTTTTATTTATTTAAAAAATTTGTACCTATTCATATATATTTTCCATTTTTTAATATGAAAGGAATGAATAAGAATATAATTTTATCTATCTTTTATTATTGTTGGAATATACAAAAAGTTGAAATATTTCTTTAAATTGTGAAAGTTTGAAAAAAAAAACTTATTTGTTTGCACTAGGCTAGAAACCAATGTATTGGTAGAAATAATTTAACATACTAAAATAATTAGGCTTTATTATATTTTGCATATTACATGTCATTAGCCCATTAATAAAATAATAAATAATTAAAATTTAAGAAAGTAATAATAACAAATAATAAGATTAAAAATCAAGAATTATTAAATTATATTTTAAGATAATATATAATTAATATCTTATATTTTAGTATGTTTGAATAATTTATTAGTATAAAAAGATTTATATTTTGGATATTAATTATTTAGTTTGCTTATTTATAATAATTTTCATTTAGTAGGAGAGAGAGGTGGGAGACAAATGCTTAAACTTAACCGAAAGTTGCCACGTGTCCCTAGAAGTTTTTTTAAATGTTTGTAAGCTATGCATATGGATATGGTGTATATAACATTACAGTCAATTTTCATTCATTCATTCCAAACTAAAGTAACACTAATGTTTAGGTACATCATATATGTAAGCATAACTTATGAACACTCAATTTGTTACCGGTTATGAACCCTCTTTTTTATGATCGGGTTCAAGATCTGTAACAAAAGTTTGATGTTTCTAGCTATGGTTTACTTTTCTTTGATTTGAACAACTATGACGGTTCACCTGTCGGCTGTCGCCAAATAAGCAAAACATCATTGTCATATACGATTTTGGTTCCTAAATCCTAATCCAACGCTTATGTTGCCATTTGTCGTCAAAAGAAGCTCCGACGACTTGAGGATACTAAGGTACTCATAGAGTTGGTCGGGAAAAAAATAGAACTGCGCTCCTAGAATGAACAACAAATAGGATTTGAGGGATAGGAAGATTTATATATTCCTTTCGTTATCCTATGTAAATTTTACAAATAACACCTAATTATAAATAATCTTAAAAATTGACATAAATAGTCCTTTAAAAAGACTTCAATTCCTTCCATTTAATAGAAAAATCTAACTGTTCAAGTGTCAATGATGGAAAGGTTAAAAAAATTAAAGCACAGGAGCTTTAATGTCAAAAGATTTTTTTTTGGAGTTAAATGGTTAGACCGGTCAAACCTTAGTGAAGAAAAACGTAATTTACTTTAAAGTTAATGCAAGTATTTATAATGTGATTCGTAGACTTGAGTGATCCAAGAGAAAATCGTAGACATTTTAATTTATTATTTTCCCAAAAAGCAACCATAAACTAAATTCCAAATGAAAGATGTCTCATGACTTTTATCTATACTTGCTTTTCAAATGACTTACAAACTTGTTTGAAGCTAACAACTCGTATTAATTTTAAGTTTGTTTGGGTCATATAAATTTCAAGCCTCGTTTGACTTGATTAATTAGCCCATTTAAAATTTTTATTAGGCAAATAAAAAAAACAACCAATCTTTTAAAGATAAAAACCCTCATGCAGAATCAAGCTATATCTATCTATGCATGTGATATTATTTTTTGTTATGCATCCATCCATATATGCCAAAAGTTACATAATTTTAAAGATATATGAGCTGGCTTGATCTTTTTATCCAATCCAAATTCGAGCTCAAATTTAAATTTTAGTCATTAAGAGTTTTTGAGCCAAGCTGAGTTGTTGAGCTCGAGCCCAAGGTGAAGCTGGCTGAACAAACTCAAAGGACCCATACCAACATGAAAACTATGACTATGGAAATAAAAAAAAGAAACGCCCACCAGAGTGCAGAGGCCCGGATACACCTCAACAACAAACCTAATTAACATACACAAATGAAAAGAATCACCGGTCCTCTACCATTGCAAGAAGGTAGTAGCCCATAACACACACTCAGCCTGTAAGGACATTCAATGGAGGTCGTATATGATATCACCACAGCTTTACTAGTCCTCATTGAGCCAAACAGGTTACTGCTCTGATGCCAACACCTTTGCTCCAATTCCCTTACTCTCATTCTCTTTGTAGGAGCTTCAAATGTCGGATCTGCCTGTTTTAAAATACTCATAGGGGTATGAGGTTACTGGGATGGAAGCTGCCTAGTCAGCCCATGTGTCATGAAGACGATGGACCAACATTCTAGTGAATATTGAAATGTGACATAGACCATATGTGATTCATGTGCGTGAGACTACCTATAAAGGTGACGCCCTCTTCTCTGTTTTGTTACTGTCTACAATAGCTTCTTTGACTTCCCTCTTAGAGAGTTTGCATTGACCATTTTCTCTTTGGTTATTTCTTATTTGTTTTAGAGCTATCAGCTTGCTTTCTTCCTGATTTTCATGCACAACTTTAACAGAGGCGTGCCCCTTTATCTTTTTATCTTCTCAGTTCTCACGTTGTCTTGTTTAAGTCCATGGCAAAAGCAAATTATTTAGTTTGTTCTTTCAGTAATGTCAGAGTGACAGCATTGAATGCTACAGGATTGACTGTTCTTTTAAACTCTGTTCAAAGGTTTATGTTGCTATGTCTGTCAACCCACTTCCACACGCTTCTGTTTGGCCTACTTTGTTTGTCTCGCACTGAAGCTGCATCATAGATGTGCCATGTCCACCTACATGGTGGAAAAAGAAAGGTTAAAGACGTATAAGCTTAAATTGTTAGTTTTGATAACCCGAGAGCTAGAAACGTAGGTGACTTCCTTGAAGGAGAGGGACGTGGTACATAATAAGTAATAGAGGGGCTCTAAAAGCATTTAAAGGGGAAGATGGCTGCAAGTAAAGTTACTGAAGCAAAGAGGAGCACCTGACACACCAAATACGAAGCTTCATTTTCTTAATTGGAGTTTAACCAACATTTTAAGAAGTTTTAAGAGTTGGATATAAAAGTAAATTATCTAAGGAATGTTCTTAAGACAAAAGAAGGGAATTATGTGTTAAAAAGGGCCTGAAGGTCAGTTATGAGTACATTTAGTGCTTGCTATGACTACGTCCAAGGTATTCAGTATTCTGTATCTCTAGGTCCTGGTAGTGTATAGATCTCATACGTGCAGACAAAATAGTTGACCTTCACTCTCCTTTCTAACTGAAATTCTAAGCTGATCAATCATAATCGATGTTATAAATCATTGTGTTCATCTCACAAAAATTTTAAATAAAAAAATGAAAATAGACCGAGTTCAACTTATTTATGTGGTCTAGCTGCATGCCAATTTCACCTGTCTTTTTTTATTCAGTTATATATTTGATCTTTGTCACTGAATGATTGATTGTTATATGTTTGCAATTCTTTTACAACAAATATATTGAAATTTTTTCATCGTTAAAATGGAGGGGAAAGCAGTAAATGTGATCATGTTCAATGTGAGAGGGCTCAACCTATTCAGTGGCAAGCTTATAATTGAGGCCTCCTTCACCATTTCTTCCATATCAGTTAAGTGTCCATAACTCTCTTAGTCTTTTTTGCTTGAAGACATATTTCACAAAATTGATAACCATTATAAGAAATCAATCAAAATTTATAAAACTGATACTGTTTCTCACTTAAAAGATTCTTTCAACAAAATGTTGAACACAACTGTTATTCTGTTAGATTATGTTCACTGTGACGCAATGATTGTATCATAATAGAGTTATTTTGTGAATGTACTTATGTTGGCTATTGTGTTTCGCAGAGAGTTGACATTCAGTACAACAGCTCGACAATTGTCCCTGATCAGGTAACATATATGCATACCAAGTCTATCTTTTAAACATGGCACTATTTTGATTGTGCTGGAAATACACAATTGCGTCACTTGTGACCATTCCCTATTCCTAAATGTGCACTACTAGAAATTTAACTGTCACTGATGACTAGGAACCCCAGGTGTATAATGAAAGTAGAAAATCCCTAACACATCAAATTTAAATTTTATTAGTATCCGTCGGCTATCACCAACATATTAACGCAGGTTTAGAATTTTTTTAAAAACATCTGTTGGTAATTATTAGCGGGTAATGATGGTTTTATAGTCACTAGGAACTGCGTTGCTTTATACCTTCGGTTGGCACAATCTGAGTTCCTGGGGACATCAGTTTACGAATAGAGTACCAACACCACTATTTTGTCGCTAATTTGTTGATGAATTTACTATGGTTGTCATGCCATTATAAAGGTCAGCAATCGGTAGATGACGTTGTTGCTAGTGAGCCCTTGGTAAAATTTGTCAGTGACCCATCTATGAATTCTTTACCCATGCCATGTATCATGATGGTCTATCACCCATGTGCTTTTACCAAGAGATTTCTGGTAGGAGTGTTCATCACTGAAAATTCCTCTGTTTTGTATTGTATTCTTTTGATGTGACATTTATGTATTGACAGCTGATGAATATGTTTCGCAAAAACTATGACATTCTCCTCAGTATATTCAACCCGGATGGTTGGTTGGAGATAACGTATCCTTTTTAACCTCTAGCTAGTGTTTTAGCTCACATTTGACGAATCTATATATCTTGAATTTTTTACAACATTAACATGTTTGCCACCTCCTCTTACTTGAAAATGGTGGGTCTACAACCATTGTTGTAACCTTGATTTCTTGGCAAAAGATATGTGGATGAAACCCTAAGAATAGGCCGGGATGATAAAGGCAACATCTTCATACTCGAGAGATCAAACGAAACCGACCCATGAACCTTAGTTTTGTTTCTTTTGATGGTTTCATTTTCTTGAGGATGTATAGATAACATTCGATATTGTGTAATTTTTGAGAAATCTTAGCCATAACATGTTTATTTGTTTTACGAGTATGTTAGCTTTTACATCGAAGAAGTTCGAATTTGTATAGTGCTCCATGCTAGTTAATGGTTGTTTTATCTCGGGTGACATATTTGTAAAAGAAAAACAACGAATCAGCAGAAACCTATGGGCGTTAACAAAGGTACCTAGTGAAAATATTCAAGAAAGTATATGTACTTATATTATGTGCAAAACTGCTCACAAATGAGTTAGGTAGGTAAATATGATTTAACAAATAAAAATGACGTGATATGTTTCATCACTAGTCACTAATAAGATTTCTATCAAAGTGATCTAAAGGCAATATTTTGATGATGATAACATGATATTGTGTAATCTTCTTACCCAATTAAATAGTTTATTTTGTAAGAAAACAAGCTAGAGAATCATTTGTATATAATAACTACTTTATCATTGTCAGATATGCTTGTCAAAATTCTAGCATACTCAATAATTTTATCGTAATTTAAGGTAAAAACATATTGTAGCGTTTTGCTTGTTGAATACACTAGTGAATATCTACATTTTGTAGCATTGTATTCACCTATTAATATATACATGTTTTCTACCATTGGAGTACGTGGTTTTATGCTAACTACAAAAATGTATGTGTTTATATATTGTATTCACGGCTAATATTCTGGTGCTTACGTGACCCATGAATACATTGTTTTTGTGTTGCTACAAAAATGTCACCATGTAATATTATCGTTATATGTGTCCATTACAAAGGCGATAACATGAGAAATGCATCATGCACTGTCTTATTTAAAGGATCGTATCATGGTCCAAAACAACCACCTTACTTAGCAATGCATACGATGAGGCACTCTCATTGTTAAAATAAGAATATTAAGTTGTGAGTGAAAAACAAGGCTTAATTCTAGCAGATTTAAGCGTAATGTAGAATATCTAATGCTATAGTTTGAACTAGAGCAAGACAAACATCCAAAGTGCTACAGAAATCATTAAACAAATATGAAAATAACCCTTGTCAAAAATATTCAAGGCTGATGGAACATTAAGGACATGAAGTTGGTCCGAATGTTAATCTCAATATATATCGTGCATTAATGCTACACCAGGTTAGTGAACAGAGAGATAGCAGTAACATTTAACTATAGACCAAAGAGATATTCAGTAAAGACAATGAACCTCAAGTAGTATATTACATATATAACATGTCTTGCCAACAAAATTAGCAACTTAATGTTATTCAACCTCAACACCAGAGAAGAGACATCAACTTGACGTTTTGAAAACCAAGATAACCAAGTTATCACCCAATAAAATATAATACTCAGAAGTTGATCGAGTATCCGGACAACCTCCTCACAAAGGGTCAGAATAAGCTATGAAACCAGAATTGCATGACACCAATAGTTTATAGTTGACCGATAATGTAAGGTGCCACTAATGTAACAGTATTAACACGCTTGAGAGCATTATATTGCTACTTGTAATGATCATAAATTTGTACATATGAGATGTGTGGTCAAATAATATGAAACACCATAAAGACTTCAGTATGATGAGGGGTCTTCAACAAGGACCTAGTAAGACTATCTTTAGCATTAGTGTCAGCATCACATCTGTAGAAGTCAATTTACAATTAGGGATATTAACACAATATAAAGATAAGTTGTATCATGGTCATGCCAAAATATAAGTAACCAAGAGTAAGAACTATTTTGAACGCCAATGGTACCCATGTAGGCTTCAACTGTTGGTACTATGCACGAGGAGCATATTTGAGGCCGTATAAAGAATTCTAGAGTCAAAATATATGACCCTGATGATTTGGATTCCACAAACCTGGAAGTTGGTGCATATATTGTCTCATGAATTGAGCGATGAACAAAAGCGTTCTTCACTTGTAACTGATGTGTGTGACAAAAGCAAGATACTGCTAAGATAAGGACATTATGAACGGTAACTAGATAATTACCCTAAATGTCTCACCACAATCAATACCTAATCATCAACTCTTTTCAGTAGTAACCAACCAAGCAAAAGACCCATCACCATTAAGATTGCACTTATATAAGAGCACTATATTAATCTTTCATGGCAACATACCGATGTGGATCTTGTAAGGTAAGGGAGCGAAGAGTAGGGGATGAGATGATATGAAGGTTAAGTTTGTTGATTAGCTTGGTAATGCCTAGTAAGGCTCAAGTGACCATAGGATGAGTATGTCCAGTTGAAATGGCTCAATTGACCATAGGATGAGATGGTGACATGGATGGCAGAGGTAGGTTTTGATGGGTTGACCCTGATGTAAAAAGAAAAACTAACAGTAATATAAAACCTGGTGGGTTGACCCTGATGTAAAATTTTGAAAAGTGTGTGTCTAAACAAAGGACAGTAGTCTTGCCCAAAAATAATCTCCACCAGAGAAGGTAACATTTTATATCTAGACCTCAGAAGAACAAAAGTTTACCCCATAGATTTGAATAGAGTAAATGGGATAGTCATTTACCAATCCCAAAGAAGTTATAACAAAATGATTTCAGAAACTTAATTAAACATTTTGGAATGAAATTTTATACACAAAATAATAATAATCATAAGCAGATATTATCACTAACAATAATGATAATAGATGCAATCTGGCATTTAAATCTATTGACGAAAAAATGTAACTCACTCGTAAAATAGAATAAAAACAAGGCTAGATTTTGACAAGTGGGAAAATCAGCGATTCTGCCGGCCATGAAAGTTGCCTTTATTCTTGGCAATGAAACCATTCCTGGGCTTTGGTATCTCATGAATGTCCATCATTTGTATTGTCCTTTGCTTTTTGGCTTAAAAAAATAAATAAGCATGGGGGTCAGTAAAACATATCCCAGAAACCAAAAACATTAATTCATTCCTTCTTACCATTTTGGGCTTCTTGGTAGTTCTCGTGAAGCCGCTTCCTCGCTGAAGCCAGTCTGTCGAGGTCAATGCTTTGCTCCTTGTTTGCTCGCTGCAAAAATCTTCAAGTTATTAGGAATTCAACTCGCACAAATCAAAATTATTTTTAGTAAGGTACTAAGGTTCAAGTCAGGTTGGGTTCAACTGATATCTTTTCTCAAAAATTTTAATAAGTAACTAGTGTGTATAATTGATTACAGAAACTATATTACTCTGACAAAAATCTAATATGTTGATTAAAACTAATTAGGAGGTTCTAGCATTAGAGGAATATAAGGCAGACCCAATGGTTGACAAAACAAGTAAGGATTTGGGATACTTCAAAGAAGGACCCAAATTCAAACCATTAATTGTAACTCTTTGGAACCACCCATGGAAGGTGGCCCATGTGCAGCAGAGTCCACCGCATACCAAATGTGGCTATGAGGTACCAAAACGTAAATTTGGAAACTTTCAGAAAAGTTCAACTCGTTTTACTACTTTTGAGCTAACTTTTTGTGTTATTCGTTTGACCATTAAAGATAAAAACATAACCCAAATCAACTCAATGATAAGTCAATTTGTAAAAAACGGCCATGTATAACTAGAAAGAAAATCATGTTTGCCACAGAATATGCAAATAATTTGTATAGAGAATGTACGTTTGAAGGAGCAGAGGCAGAGGCAGAAGAAGAAGCAACCATTGCAGGGCGGGACTGGGGCGCTGGTCTTGAAGGTGCTGCTTTTTTAGATACAACTGGTTTTGCCCTCTGCTGCTCTGGTTCAGAATTATTCCTTTCAGAACCAGAACTCCCATCTACAGTTCCATTTGGCATATAGTTCATTAAAAATCACTCTAGAACAATGTATGGAAAAAAAAGTCAAAGACTTTAATCAAACTCAATACTTAACTGTGAGGGTTAGGAGAGTATCCGAAATCAGGCACCTGAGAAACAGGATTTCAGATCTCAAAAGAGCTTTGAAATATTTCAAAAGTCATCATTAAAGACGAACTTTTCAAACAGGTTAATTCATCTCTTACCTGTTGATGACTATTTTGGGTACTCCTTGATACATTTTGCATCAGAGGTGAATCCCCATCTGCAAGAACAAGCAATTAGAATCAAAAGCTTACATCTTGACCAATCAATACAAGTCTACAAACGCATACAATAATGTAAAGATAAACCATTACCGGTGAGACTAGCTGGTGCACGACCACCGTTGTTCGAACCAACCCATTCATCCACCAAATCCTTCCATTTTCTATAACAATTAAAACATATACAAAACATTAACAACAATCTACACTACAACATTAACTTTCCACTTCCCCACAACTATTAACTTCCAAAACTCTCCAAATTTGACAGACCTCACCAAGTGCTTCACCAATCTTCTTACTTCACCCGACGGATGCTTTCGAAGCTGATTAACATGCCTTCCTATATCAGTTTCCTGAATCAACCATCACAAATTAGTACACCTTCACCATTAAATTCAAACAACACAGATAATTATCATCTACCTTAAGGCCTGCGAAAGTCAAATCCATATCGGCAAGCGTTTGAAGCAACTCAACAACAGCATCATCACTCTGAACCACAACATAACATCATCACTCAACTAACAATATAAATTCAATTCAACTCAATCACAATTTACAACTTATACCTGGTGTGGATCTTCAAGCTGTTCTTTGATTCTCAAAACTTTCGTCTGCTCATCATCAAACAACCCTCCGTACGGATCCGGATCCGGATCATCATCTTCATCCTCCCGATGAACCGACTGCGGAGTCAACGGCGACTCACGACAATCATCGTTATCGTTCACCTCCTTCGGCAGCTCTTCAATCACATTCACATCGCAATTGCTGCACTGATTCGCGTACAACCGCTCCACAATTCCGTCTCTTCGACGCTTCAGCTCTCCGGCGTAATCCGTTGAAGCTAGGGTTACGGCCGCATCGATGAATTCCCAAACATCAACCCTAAGATTTGACAAAATCGATCTAAATTCATCTAAATCCATCAGATAATAACACAAAACACGAATTGAACGTCGATCTCCGCGTAAAACGATGAGATCTATGAATAAATCGAACGCGTGAACGTCATATCATCACTCCAGTATAACCACTGGATGAAATTAGGTAGATGACGATGATGAACAGATGGATGTCTACGTGTGTGTAAATTGCTAGAGGATTGAATTTGAGTGAGTGATTTGGTTAAAGTAATAATAATAATTTTGTGTTTTGTGTGGGTTCATCATGTTTGATGAGGAAGATGAAGTGATAAAAAATAATTGATTTGAAGTTGTTGTTAGTGTGATGGGCTCATGTTAATATGTTATTGTTATCACCATTTATGTGGCATTTAATTCACGAGGGATTTACTTAAATTAACTTTTTAACTTTTTTATAAGGATAATTTGATTTTTTTATTTCTTTAAAAAGTTAAAAAGTTGACTTATTCAAACATGCCCTTATTCTTTTGTTAATGTTGGTGATATCTTTGGGTTAGGTTAAGTCGAATGTATTAATTTGTGATATTTTCTTTGCTTACTTTAGCTATTTGAGTATCAAACTCGAATACTTTTTATATTCTTATTCCTTTCGCAATCATCATTGAAAATTATTCATATACTGACTTTTATTTTAGATTGGTGTTGAGAAGTATTTGAAACAAAAAATTAGAAAATACATAATTTCATCACAACATAATCGATGATGAAACAACTCAGTTTGTGACCACCAACAATACCACATGTCTGCTAACTATTGGTTTCTATTTCATTTTCTTTTTTGTTTGTAACAATTAATTTCACCCATAATTTGTTTTTTTGGTAATTTATAATATTTGACTTTTTATAAAAGTCTAAATACACAGTCTTCCTTAGCTTTTTTTATACAAAAATACTGACATAAATTTTATTGAAAACAAAGCTATTTCAAATAAGCAAAAAAATATTAATTTGTTTTTTTTTTAATTTAAATATGCTTGATGAATATCAAATAATCATAACTCATACTTATTTATTAAAATTTAGGTTTTGTTAGGGTTGTAAATATGTGAGAAAATTGAGTTAGTTTGATTGTTTAGGTAAAAGAGAAATTATTTTTTAATGAAAGTTTGGAATGAGCGGGAGCATCACTATAGGTAGTCGAATAATATAACTTTAAGGAGTGAAATTACTACTATATTGAAAAGATATTTAATGTAAGATAAGAATTATGTGCTTGACATTGTTCTTTAAATACATCAAGTCATTATATCTAACACGGCATATCGTTGTGTAAAATATCAGGTTATTGTGTCAAAAACTTTTCATAATTGGTTATATGTATTCGTCAATATGTTTTATATTTTAGATCATTTTGTGTTAATTTTATCATTTTTTATATATTATAAATATTTGTTGTTATTTCATCATTATGAATTCTAATAAAATTACATAATAAAGTTATTTCATCAATGTTTTTTTTCAAATGTATAATGTTTAAGAAAATATAATGACAAGCAAACGAAACACAATGGAAAATTGTATTATTGTTATTTTATATCATTTTATGTTATTTTATCATTGTTATTAATCTACTAATTTAATTAATTGTTATTTTATCACTATGTTTACATACTAAGTCTAGAAGTACAATAATGTTTTATGTCTTTTTTTTAAGAATTCATCATCTTAGAAAATCATAAAAAGTGTTCATGAAAAGAAAAACAATAACAAACAAAAAGACATAATGAATTAAACTAAACACATAATTCTTAGAATAAATTATATGAGCCGAAAAACATTACAAATATATTTTTATATAACGATATTGTATTCCTATTAAAAATAAAAAGTTATTTGTTCAATATTCGAATCAGATTTAAAAAACTCAAAATTTGAGTCGAAAATTACCGATTTGAATTAGGTTTGAATTTTTTATTTCAAATTCTTTTTGATTTGAAGTATAATTATTGAATCAAATTATGAATTTGTGATATTTGATTCGTTTCGATTCGAAATTCGAACTAGAAATACACACTTACATAGTTACACTTATTTATATTAGATATGAATTTAGAAGTATGAATGTAAAAAATTAAATCTTTAAAAATTCAAAAAATATATAATCTAAGTTTTTAAACCATAACTAGTAACTTTTAACTTTGAAACATAGATTTGTATTTATTATGCTTGTCTTTTTTATTTTGATTATTTGAAATCAGATCTTTCAATTGAATTTTGATTATATTACTCAACTAAATATCATTTCCTGAGGTTGATTTAAATGTAAATCTTGTTTGAAAAATTCAAATTCTATTAAATTCACATTGGATCATTTTTATTTTTGAATTCTAATCGAACTATAATTTTGTTTGAAAGTTTCAAAAGTGATTATTTGATTAAGTTAAGTTGAATTCAACCAAAAAGTTGATGAACATAATTATATGCTCCCAACTTTCTACTCCTCCACACCTTCGTCGACCCCTTGGTTTTACAACACCAAACGTTCACTATTACGATGTTGGCTATCGTCCGCAACTACAATGGTTTCTAAACTCCCCCATCTCAACCATTAATAGTCTATTGCCCTTGAAACTATAATTTTAATGATACAACTTTCTTATTTTTCTTTCACTTTCTACTAAAAAATTATGAAATACAATCATTTATTTTTCATTTTGCTTTACTTTTCTTCTTTTCTTAAATGAACTCGAGACTACATCATTAAACAAAAACAAATTAAGCCCTCCAATACTGCTCTCCATAACTGAAACCACATTTTGGGGAGCATTAGTTATGATTGCTTAACCATGAGTCTTTTAACTTCTCTATTTGTGTTGGATCACCTAGTCTCTTGGCGAGACTATCTATCTTCAACAAAAATTATAATTTACTCATTGGAATTTATTGTATATAAATTTTTTAAATAAATAATTTCATACAAAATATGTTTTTAATTAATAGATAATAGATTTTTGAAATAAAGAGATTAACTAACAACATCTTTCTGACTTCATTTAATGAGAGAAGAGAAACGACGTGAAAGAAAGAAAAAAATATTTATGCTTCAGAGATTTTATTTTGAAGGAAGTGAAAAAAAAGTAAGAAGGTTATGTTCACAAGTTCACTTGAGGAAGAAGAGAAGGAGAAAGAAGTCAAAGGCTAAAATTAATCATTTCAAATTATAAGGTGGAGGGAAGAGAAGAGAAAGAAAGAGTATGAAAAAAAGAAATGAAAAGAAATTATTTATTTTATCTTTTTTTTTAAGTAAACTCAGGAACACTACCTAAGATGATGTTGCATGGTTTTATCAATACTAAATGGCTAGTAAAAGATTGAGGTTCTCTAAGTTGCGATGTTTGGTATCGACTATTATAGTTAGTGTGTGTGTGTGTATATATATATATATACATATATATACATATATATCATTATTGGCCCCGTGTTTAAATTATACATATCTTATTTTAGTTAAATAGATGGATGGATGACAATCATTGCTTTAAATTCCTAGTTTTACCATTTAGAGTTATGTTATGGGTGAATTTATGTTCCGGTATCCCGGATATCGACTAAATTTGGTATCCTGGATTCTATTGTCACTAAATGTTTGTTGTTTTTTTTTGCTTCGACTTGTTCTCGCATGTGATTCAGTATTACCCTATTAATCCTGAATAATCGCTCTTTAGCTGTTTAATATATGTAGAAGAAGACCTCTAACAGTCAAGAGTGAAGACCGCTCCATCCTGAGAATCTTGGGAGTGAGTTAGGTCAAGTTTAGTATAAATAAAGGTTAAGTGATCAATATAGAATACACTATTTGCACTTATAGCTCTCACTATAACACTTAGAATCGATCGGCTATAGCTCTTGAGTTGTACTTTTATCGCAATTAATAAGAAGAACAAGAGGCAGGGATGGTTAGTCGTTTCCTGAGGTTTTATGATGATGATCTTCAAGGATCAAGTGCTTTCCTCGTAAACGATTATGTCATTTCTCTATTCCTTTTATTACATTTATTTTATAAACATACAAGCATACTACATCAAGTACTAACTTGATTACAAAATCATACTTGATAATTTTTAGTTAAAACACGTACGAATCAAGGTTAAACATATTAGGATCAAAGTAAATGTGGTTGTAAACTTACTTGAGCTATGTATTCTAAAATAAGCTTAGAACTCTCTTAAATTTATAAGAAATATTCACTTTGTGCTCCTTAAGTACCTTCATCATCAAATGGTCCTTGATTCAATTATGATAGTTAAGTAAAGTAAACAGAATTTCAAATGAATCTTGGCTTATTGTCAAAGAACTTATAGTCTTTCTAAACATACATATAGACACAACTAGCTAGATGGATTTAGAAGGCAAAGTCTACTCGACGAAAATAGTTTGGGAGAGAAAATCATGTTCTAGTGTTGTAACCTTCACAAAACCTAAAACTAAAATATCTCATTATTGAAAACCCTTTTGAATCATTAAGGATTTCAAAGATAAAGCCGATTACCAGATATTGGAGGTTAGCCTTTGGTCTTGCTCTTCCTCTTAAAAGCTAGATATGAATTTTCTTTATTTTCTACTACAAGGTTTTATGACAGTTATAGATATAACCTCACTCTTTGCAAAATACATCATTAAACTAAATTGTCAGAATAGATGTTTTACATGCTTCTATAGCAGTACTAAGAACGTGATCTCAGAAAATACTTAGAACTTGTCTTGTCCAAAGCATTAACAAGATGCTACGTCAAATCCACATAGTACAATCGATCGATGCTAACTCATTCCTTTAAGCGAATGTAATATAAAACAGGCAGGGAAGAGAAACACGATTCAACCCATTAGTGGTTGTACATGTTGGTGGAACTAACATATAAAGGCGGGATGTTCGTAAATAATTACTTGAGATTAGTGCTTCAAACCAACAAAACACGACACCCATTGGGAGGGACGTTATTTTCAAGGTGAAAGAAAACATATGCTCCATATACCAAACGATAACTTTGGCCAAATGGCACGCTTAAGAAACAAAAAATTATTATTTGTAATTTTTATTTACTTTCCTCTATACCATCTTTGGTATCAGAGCAAAGGCTTTCTATTAAATCCAAAATACCGAGACAAGCTTCATATTTCTATAGGTTTATTATTGTAACATCCGCCAATTTTCAAACTATAAACTCAAACCCGAACCCGTTTGGGTCAATCTTGTAAATCAAATTCATTATCTAGTTATTTTATTTCTTTTTGTGTTCCAAAAACACTAAATGTGTCACTTAATCAATTTATCTTAAATTCTATAATTTATAAAATAATTTTTATAAATATTAAAAGGTTATTAATATCTATAAGATTTTAAAATATTCAATTAAAAATAAATAATCAAATTACAAGTTCATGTGAGATTTATAATGTTTATAAAGATTTAATAAAAAAAAGTTGTTAAATTAAATTTATAGTTTAAATTGTAATTATTATTTTATTTACTTAAATTATTTTATTTTATATTTATTTTAAATTCTAATCATAACCTCTTTTTAAAAGACTTGTAACTCATCATTAACATCATTCATAACCTCCTCCTAACCTCAACTATAAAGCAAGCTTTAGGCCTTACTTTTCATTTGCACATTTTCTAAAAATCTCACATACAAACCTTTCATCATTCTTTGGTTATGATAAATTTAAAGAATTTTCTTTTACAATTAGTTTCAAAAATTTTCTAATATTAAGGTAATCTTATATTGCTTATATTATGCATTTCTATATTCTTTCAATCATCCTAACATCCAATTGTTTTCGTGTTCTTACTTTTTTTATTTCTTCTACTAAATCTCTTTTAGTTTAATCATTAACCTTATAACATTCACCAACCTTATAACAATCACTAACATTCCTAATTCAAGCTAACATAAACAAAGAATCTTGTTGGCATATGGATGGCTATGCCGCTGCATTTGTTTATTTCATAAGATTATTTCTCTAAATGATGGCTATTCTAAAAGTCTTGAAATATTTTTTATAAATCAAATGAAGTCTAATATACCATATATCAACATAATACAATTGTTCTAACCCGTTTCATGCTTTAACAATTTTAAAAGTGCACATAAGTGTCTTACTACATAATTGGCAGAATATAGTCTGACTTAAACTAAACATAACTTGATCATAAAAAACTAAACTTGAGTAAAATAAAACTCTAATATAAAGCTCATTGAATTACCTTTTTAACTATAGTTTACATGTCTTCAAACTCAATCGGACGACTCAACAATAACATTCACAAGATAAGTGCGCATTTCAGTACCTTCTGTTTTGTGCTGCTGTTTTGACCTATTTAACTATCTTTTCATAAAAATGTTTCTGAATAAAAGTTATCCGGAAGACTTTGAACTAGTCAACTATAAATTTTTATAATTTTATAAAACGTTTGCTATTTTTAAAACCTGTTAAAACGCATATCAAACATTCTGTTCATAATCTAAAATTGATGCAATAATTATTTTTCAATCTACCTTTCGCCTTTTAGTATTCTCTAAACGTCCTAATTTCTTGTAATGAATTTCGACATCAAGTTATTGTTTTTTTATCATTTAGGACATCACATTTGACTTTTGAGATCCAAGCTTTCTTATGTACTCTACAACCATCACTATACTTGTGAGTTTTCCATGTGAGTTCTCCATGCCCCATTTTTACTTTATTTCGCATCTTTTGGGGAGAAACATGTTAACCTTATAAACTTACATTTGTAAACATTTTGATACTTGTAAATGCACATGCAATTCATCTTTAATTTGTTTTATGGTTATTGATATTATTATGAGTGTTATATGAGATACATTATACATTGACAATCATTAACTATTACTAGCTTGGTGACGTCATAAATCTATGGGCCTGACAAGCCTATTTGGTGCTAAATCCGATATATTGTCAGCTCCTGATGATGTATGACTTGTTAATCATGGAAACCAAGTGCACTTAGCTAATTGTTATAAACTTGTAATCTTAATCTTGGTCAAGGTTTGATTGTAGCTATATGTGTTCTATAAACTTGCATAATTCATAACCATTGACATGAATTGCTACTTGTAAATCTTATATATATATATATATGTGTGTGTGTGTATGTTTAACGCAAGGAAATTCACCAACTTTCAAAGTTGACCCTATATTGTTAACATGTTTCAGGTTTGCTACTTGAGGATTTCTTCTTGCTCATATAGAACTTGGACTTAGTTTAATTAAATATATTATGTTGCTCTTTAATTCTTTGTTGTATTTTAATGACTTAATTGTCTAGTATTGTTAAAAAAAAATTGTGCTAAATCAATATTTCAGATTCATTGAGCTTGGATCTTAGGATTCATCTCATTCAGATCTAGAAATCAAAATTAAGATGGGTGGACGTGTGTGAATCAAAGAACAAAGAGATGGATAATAATAATGTTATGATTTCATTGGTGTTGATAAACATATTACAATGATAATCATAGATGGCTGGTTAAATCAAACCCACCCAAAGGAGAGGATTTCTCCTTGGATGGTGATTTACACCATGAGAAACACACAAAAAAGCCACACCTGTATAAATGCACTAGTGGGTCTATTTATACTAATATTACAACATGACCTAATTTTGACTTTCTAATTGTCTTGATGTTGACTTTGTCATGTTGAATTGTCTTGTTTTGTTGTAATCAACTTGGTCTCTGAACTTGTACAATGAGATTTTCAGTTGGATGTAATTATGATTTGGTAAGCTTCAATTTATTCCATTGTTGAATCCCAACAATACTCCCTCTAAACTGATGCTTGCCAATCCTTGAATTTGAAGATCTTCTCTATCAGATGTCTTCTTGATCAATTGATTTTCTGGCACAATTCATTGATGTTCTCCCCCTTTAGATTAAGCTCCTCCTAATATATTTCTTCAAAGGTTAGAATCTCTTGAGAATACTTCTTGGTATTGGGTATGGGTTGTATCACTCTTGGATTACAATTCATATCACAAGTCAAGGATTAGTATGTATTAGGCATATGGTGAAGCTTTGAACTTCAATAATCTGCATCAGGAACATGAATTAATGTTGAAACACTTCCACTCTTTTGAAATAACTTGATAAATGACATTCTTCAGATAATGAGTACTCCCTTGATTAAAGTCCGACTAACTGTCCGCTCAGTAGTCAGACACGGGTGCAAAACTTCATAAAAAAATATGAGCCAAGTACTTCAAAAAGGGTATCTGATAGTTGTACAAGTCCCTAGATGAATCTGTGAAAACATGACAAATGTTGATTTCTATACTCTTTTTTTTGCTTTCATGATCAAAATGGACGTGCCTGTTGGTTGCAATCATCCATATTCATGTTATTTTTTTGAAGTCTTGTTCATCAGCTGTTCACAAGCATTTCTTGCAACACATCCGCATTTCTTTGCTAATCCGCATTTGTTTGCAAAGCATCCGCATTTGTTTGTAAGGCATCCGCATTTGATTTCAATGCATCCGCATTTGTGCTTAGAGTACCTGGATTTGTTTATAAGTCAACCGCATTTGGTGTCAAGGCATCCGCATTTGGTGACAAGTCATCTGCATTTGTGACAAGTCATCCGCATTTATTGCCAAGTCATCCGCATTTGGTGACAAGTTATCCGCCTTTGTGACAAGTCATCCGCATTTGGTGACAAGTCATCCGCATTTGTGACAAGTCATCCGCATTTGGTGACAAGTCATCCGCATTTGCGTATAACACATCCGCATTTTATGAAGCTTCATCCGCATTTGTTTTGTTCATCCGCATTTGTTTTCAGACTTGAACAAAAACGACTTCACACTACAGTGTAGGTCGGGGAATCAGTAGTAGCTTCCATTTCTTCATCTTTTCTTTGTTTTTAATGATAATCGTGTTCAATTGCATTGAATTTCCGGTACTGGCAGGGGCAATTACCATGTTATTAACCGATCGAAACTTTAATACAACCTTTTCTGATCCCGCTGGAGGGGGAGACCCCATATTATACCAGCATCTCTTTCGGTTCTTCGGTCATCCAGAGGTGTATATTCCCATTCTGCCTGGATCCAGTATCATAAGTCATATCGTTTCTACTTTTTCGGGAAAACCGGTCTTCGGGTATCTAGGCATGGTTTATGCCATGATCAGTATAGGTGTTCCTAAAGCCCAATACCTTCCTGGCCATGGGAAAAGCATAACCATAGATTTCGTAGGGCGATTGCCCTATCTCTTAAATTCAAGGGGAATCATTACGTTTTTGTTGTAGTCGACCTTTCGGATTAAGTAAGATGGCCCTTTTGTACCAGGTCGACGCGCTGGCCGAATTCTGCTTCAAAAATGTACAGGTCTAATGCTGTCTTTATCAAAAAGATACTGCAACCTTCAATCATCGTTCATCTAGCGCTTTCTCTCATCTGCCTTCTATGTATGCCTTTGTGGTCGTTAACGAGAGCAATCGGCAGACCCAGTCTCTCTTTGAATCCTGAATATGCCAATAATTGTACTAATCCACATATGTCTCTCTCCCGGTACTAGTTGCAGTAATGATAATTCCCCCATTTATTTGATGAGAACATAAAGAAAAGATGCTTCTAAAGCTCTCTCTCTTCTCTTATTTATGATATTTCTAGTTGGATTAAATTTTTGAAGGAATTAATCTAGTGAATGATTATATATCATCAAATCATACCATATTAGAACAGATCTAATGATTTCTCTTCTTGATTTTGAGATGAACAAATGTGTTTTTTTTTATGTTAATCTTGTTCAATTGCGTCGAATTTTGAAGGAATGATCATGAACATGTTCACGATTCTTCAAATCGTACCATAGTTGAGCAGATTTGTTGGTTTTTCTTCTGAATTTGGGTAAGAACAGATGAGTTTTTGATGAACAGGGACTTGGTTCTTCATTTTTCTTCTTTTCTTCATTGTTCTTGACATCATTAAAGATGAAATTAGATCTAAAAACTAGATAAATCCAACAACCAACAGCTCTGATACCATTTTGCTAAATCAATATTTCAGA
>BJCM01272544.1:0-25368 GCA_018326385.1 Flaveria bidentis | reverse complement strand
CCCCCCCCCCCCCCTCAAGCCTTGTCTAAATTCATTAAACTTCCACATGCTATTACCTTACAACTACAAATCTTTGGTTGCTCTGTCTTTGTTCACATCCCAAAAATTGATTGAACCAAACTTGATCCATGAGCTGATAAATGTGTGTTTGTAGGATAAAGGGTTAACCAAAAAGGATATCGATGTTACAATCCAAGGAAACACTACATTTATATTACCATGAATTATGATTTTCTTGAAACCGAGTTCTTTTATAAATCCCAACGCAGTAGCCACAGGGAGAGAGGGTATGAAGACATACTGAGTTGGCTGAAATGGGCACCCACATCCGAAGAAGTCAATAATAGTGCCCAGAATGAGTCACCCAAATCCCAACAATCTACGGGACCACCGAACCAAACTCTTCCAACCTGACACCTGAGGTAAGTAATTCCCAAACTGATATTCCAAAGGTTGAATCTAACATAGTACATGAGGAGAATGTTTCAAAACAGGTAGAGTCATTACAAGAGGAAGAGGTGGAGCCTGAGAAACAAGAATCTGATGAACCAACAAAAGGAGATACTGAAAGATATGTCTTGCAACCCCGAACTAACAGAGGGGTTCCGCCAAAACGATACTCTCCAGAAAGACAAACAGGAACTTCTAAGTATCTAATGTCCAACATAACCAAAGGAAATTTGACCCAAGAAGCTAAAGCATTTGACTCATCAGTATATGCAGAACGAATTCCAACCTTGGTAGAAGAAGCTCTAAAATCAAAAAATTAGAGAGAGGAAATGGAGACAGAACTAATGGCATTAATAAAGAGTGACACATCGGAGAAATGCACATTCCCATCTAGGAAGAAGCAAGTTGGTGTCGTTGGGTCTTTATATCAAACACAAACCAAATAGAACCATTGAAAGATATAAGGCCCGATTGGTAGCTAAAGAATATACCCAGACATTGAGAATTGATTACTCAGACCTTTTCCCCAGTGGCCAAGACATACATAATCTGGGTATTGTTTTCAGTGGCTGCATATGAAGGATGGCCACTTCACCAGTTTGACGTATAGAACGCTGTAAGGATTTAATATAAAGGTTGATGCAACCCAAACACCCAAAGTCTCTCCTGCATGCATGCACAAGTATACTAAAGTAGAATGCTTCGGAAGTTTCACACCAGCATTAGAAATATTCTAAGTGTGAAATCTTCCGAAGCCAAGACCAATATCTTCCGAAGCCAAAGATGAAGTCTTCTGAAGATTCAAGGACAAAGTCTTCCGAAGCTTACACATGAAGACAGATTTCTTTCAAATACTTTTGAAGACATGCTTTATAATTTTCCATAAAGCTGGACCCCTTTCTGTTGCAACTCTGTAAAATCACCAACTTTCATATGTTGGTGAAAAGGTCCATGCTTTTGGTAACTATACATTGAGGTCTTGAGTCTATAACTTTCTACTTTTTACTTTATCCTTTTTGTAATATATTAGGATATGAGCTATGGCATGTCATAGTCACTAGTCAAAAGGCAAACTATCTTTTGACTCTACATTTGATTTTGTTTGTTGTCTAGTCAATTGTATCCGGCTAGACTTCAAAGTATAGTCGGCTATAGGATGTAGTATATGTATCTCAAGTACTTGTAACTTTAAAGTATGCTTTGTAATATTTGTAATAGAACTTGAGAAAGCAATATACTGCAATCTTGAAAACCAACTCTTTGTGTGTTTTGCTATCTTGTTCTGTCTCATACTTACTTGAGTTCTTTACAAAGGTTAACCAGTTCCTTATTTGGTCTGTTAAGTATTCTTAAGCAACTCTCCTCATTGTGTTGTTATGTTGTAATTGCATACCCTTCACCGGTCCTACATTTGGTATCAGAGCATTCCAGGCTCTTGATATAAGATCTCACCATTTTAAGATCTCTCACACACACAAAATACTTAACATCTCAAATGGCAGCCATTTCCAAATCTGATATGGAAACTGGAACCATGAACAAGTCCCCACTCATCACTCTTGATGACTTTGACACCTGGTGCCAAAGGATGGAAGGATACATTAGGTCTCTAGACTCAAGAATGTAGGAGTCTATTGAAAATGGACCTTACATACCAAGCACCTCTTCAGAAACTGGAGGTGGTATGATTCCCAAGGTTGTGGCAGACTACTCAGATGAAGATAGAAAGAGAGTAGAGATTGACCAGAAAGCCATGACAGCCCTTCAGACTGCTCTTCCAAACTATGTATACAGAGGTTTCAAGAAATGCAAAATAGCTAAACAGCTGTGGAATGCATTGAAACTAATGTATGAGGGTTCCTCTAAAGCCAATAAGAACAAGAAGGATCTTCTAAAGCAGCAGTTCAAAAATTTCACCATTAAAGCAGGTAAGACCATGACTCAACAATACTTCTGGTATGTTAAGATTGTGGATACCCTAGTGGATGGTGGAGTAGCTCTTGAAAACATAGATATTGTAAGGAAATTCATGTCCTCACTTCCTAGGCAATGGACATAATATTATGTGGTTATCAAGAGAACTGAGAACCTGAAAACTCTCACTTTGATAGAGTTGTATGGGATTTTCAGTGGCTACCAGATGGAGATGAACATGCAAGGTTCATCTGGCAACTCCAACAATCAAATGGGTTCAGCCCTTCATGTGGTTGAAAGGGGTAGCATAGAACCCCAACGTCATCTCATATGCTACCCTGACAAATCACAAAAGGGTCCTTTCATCACCTTCCCTGAGACAGCAAGGGAGAACTATACTCAAGGAAGCCCATTCCAAGAGACAAGTTCTTCTCAAGCCTTTATGTCTTCTTATGAAAGTAATGGAGGCTTTCTATTCACCCTTGAAGACCTGGACTATATCCATCCAGATGATCTGGAGTATATGGAGATAGTCCAGCAAATGGCTCTTCTCACTCATAAAGCCAAGAAGTTCTACAAGCGGACGGGAAGAAAATTTCCAAGCAATACAACCAGTGGAAAGTTTGGACTGGATAAAAGCAAAGTCAAATGTTACAACTGTAACTTGATAGGCCACTTTGTCAGGGAGTACAAGGCACCGAGAACAAATGGTGGCCAAGCACAGTCCAGACCAAGCGACACTGATAAAGCTACCTGGAATGAAAAGCCAAAGCATCAAGTTGTAGTTGCTATTGAAGAAGGAGGCTTTGACTAGAGCTTTTAGGTGGAAGAAGCTTCTCCAAACCAAGCACCGATGGCAGATCATGATGAGGCCAAGGTATTGGAATATCTCTGTACCCCTGAATGTATTGCTAAAGTAAACAAATACAGGTCCTACAACTTAGAATTAAGATCTGATTTTGAGTCCTTAAACATCTTAAAAGCTGATTTTAGAGAGACTAAAAGTGATTATAAACTAAATATAGAGGACTTAGAGAAAACCATTTCAGTTCTAAAACATGAGCACACCAATTATAGAACTCAAATCAAGGATCTCATATCTAAGTTGACTGAATACTAGGCTGAGTTTGTGATCAGCAAAGCCAGGACAGAAAAGTGTGTTCTTGAAGAAGAGACCTTCAAGAACATGATATCCTCATCCCTACACAACAAAGTGTGTTATCAAAACAAGTAGGGATAGGGATCTATGAGATAGCTCCTTTACACACAATCTTGTCTGTAAGATCACCTAGGTGTGGAACTTGTAAAGATGAGCTTCCTCTCATAGATCCTTTGAGTGAAGAGGATGAAGAAGTGACAGTGAAGAATTTCTCTGAGAAGAGTGAAGAAGAGGATTCTAAGAAGGGTCATTATCCTTCTAAGGAGAAGAAGAATACTATGATGACTAAGTCTATGAGGAAAAACATGATCAGAAAGAGCAAAAGAAAAGCTAGGAAGGCTCAAGAGATCAAGGACACTTTTGATTCTTGGAAGAAACAAGTATTTATCTCTGTAGGGTTTGAAGTGGTAAAAACTAAAGACATCAACCTAAACTCTTCTACTAAGAGTTCTAGTTTATGTTCAAATCATCTCAGCACCAAGAAGAAGGCTGATCTGTTGTGTACCACTGCTACACAACCTGGACCATCCAACTCCAAGAACAGTTCTCAGCCCAAAAGGACTATCTCAGCATCTGCAAAGATGAAGGTCGAGAAGGGATGTGATCAAGATCAGTCTTGTTCTTAGCAGAAGGCTCTTAGGAAGAAGAAAATAGAATGTGTTATCTGTGAAACTATCTCTCATCTTGTTAAGGATTATCCATACAATCCAATAGGTACTCTCCATATGACCAAGAAAAGGACTTCCAAGAGCTCCAAGAAAATTTCAGCTTCGAAAGGAAAATCTGTTTCCTACGGAAGCTCTAAATCAAATAAGAAGGCAAGTGGAAAATTGCCTTCGGAAGAAAATTTGGTCTCGGAAGACAAGAATACTTCCGAAGCACTGAAGTCTGCTGTAGTGTCTGTAGAATCTTCCGAAGGTCCGGTCATCAAAACTTCTGAAGTATCAAAAGCTTCCGAAGTGTTGAAGGTCAAGTCTAAACTTCCAAAGGTGGGGTGGAAATCGAAGAAAAACCAAGTGATTGAATGTTCCTCATCAACAATAGCACAAGATCCTCAAAGCACAACTACAGGATCTATTATGTTGCATTACCTTATACTTCTTTTAATGAGCCCAAGACTAATAAGGCTTGGGTTTCCAAATGTAACTAATCATTTTCTTTATGCAGGAACAGCTCAAGACAAACAAGAATGTCTGGATCATTGATAGTGGTTGTTCCAGGCACATGACAGGCAATAGGTCACTACTCCAGAACTTTGAAAGGATTGATGTAGGGTTAGTTTCTTTTGGAGGAGATGAAGGTGATTACATTTCTGGAAGAGGCAAGGTCACAAATGGTAAGCTCAGTATTGAAAAGGTAAACTTTTTCAAGAAGCTTAGATACAATCTTCTGAGTGTATCTTAATTTTGTGATCAGAGTCATAAGATGCTTTATACTGAGCATGAGTGCATTGTTCTTAAGCCCGTGGTGGTCATTTCTCATGAGCATATCCTGCTCAGAGCCTCCAGGAAAAGGAACATGTACAAGATGGACTTGCAAGAAACATCTCCCTCTAGAGAAGTTTCATGCTTTCTATATAAAGCAAATAATGATGAGTCTTTCTTATGGCATAAAAGAATAAGCCATGTAAACTTTAAGAACATGAATAAACTTATTAAGAATGGTTTTTTAACTGAAATGCCAAAGAAAGAGTTTACAAGTGATAATCATTGTGTTGCATTCCTGAAAGGGAAGCAACGTAAGGTATCTCATAAGCCTAAAGAAAGAAACTCCATAACTACACCCCTACACTTGTTACATATGGATATATTTGGCCCCACCAGTGTAATGAGAAATCAGATGAGATAGCACTTGTTGCATATAGATCTCTTTGGCCCCTACACTTGTCATTTGGATGTCCTTGCACCATCTTGAATAACAAAGATCAAATATCCAAATTTGCTGAGAAATCAGATAATGGACACTTCATTGGATACTCTTCTCAAGCTAAGGCTTATAGAGTATACAATCTCAGAACTAGAATTATTGAGGAGTCAGCCAGTGTGACTGGTTTTGGTCCTGATTGGCTGTTTGATCTTGATTTAGTTACTAACTGTTTTAACAAATCTTGTGATAATATTTCAGGATCTACAGATATCTTACCCATAGGTGATCCTAACCTAAGATTTGAGCTTAACCTTCAGGTAACACATCTTCAGCTCTAGTTGTAACTACTTTTGCAAATGAGGTTTCTATTAGCACCATAATGACAAATTTAGCTGATACATCTGAGATGCCTCCAAATTCTAGTTCAGAGGCTCAAAAACCAGATAATGACACTTCAAATGCAGAAGAACATGATGGTGGTGGGGACAGTGATCAGGAATTTCTTGATGTTGATAACCACTCCATAGATGACAACATTAATGATGTCACACACTTATTGGATCAAGTCTCTCTTGACAAGTGTGCTGACATGGTAGGAGAAACATCAATGCCAGATATAAATTTCTCTAATTTAGATCTCTCTCAGTAACTTGTTATGATCCCTCAGCTAAGGATCCACAAGTCTCATCCCACCATAAACATCATTGGAGATATTGACACATGGGTAAGAATAAGAGGACAAACCCATGAAGCAAATGTTTTTCTTCACTCTTGTTTCTTATCTTAGATAGAGCCAAAGAAAAATGATGAGGCTCTAAAGGATGGAAGTTGGATTGAAGCCATGCAAGAGGAGATGCTTCAATTCAAAAGATAGAAAGTTTGGAACCTTTGTCCTCTTTCTCATAGGAAGACTACTATAGGAACCAAATGGGTATTTAGGATCAAGAAAGATGATAGAGGCATTGTCATCAAAATAAATCTAGACTAGTTGTTCAAGGATACACACAAGAAGAAGGAATTGACTACACTGATGTCTTTACTCCTATAACAAGACTGGAAGCTGTTAGGATATTCTTGGCATTTGCTGCATCCAAGAACTTCAAGTTCTATCAACTTGATGTCAAGTATGCTTTTTTTATATGGGGTGATTGAAGAAGAGGTTTATGTCAAACAACCTTCTGGTTTTGTAGATCCTAATCATCCTGATTATGTCTGCAAGCTTGACAAAGCTCTTTATGGGCTGCATCAGGCACCCAGGATATGGTATGAGACTCTATCTCAGTATCTCTACAAGCATGGATACAGAAGGGGCACTATAGATGGAACTCTCTTCATCAAAGGAAAGGAAAATGACATAATGCTTGTTCAAGTGTATGTAGATGACATCATCTTTGGATCAACCAATCCAAAGCTCTGCAAAGACTGTAAGAAGCTGATAAAGGATAGATTTAAAATGAGTGCCATGGGGGAACTCAATTTCTTTCTGGGAATTCAAGTGAAGCAAGTTGAAGATGGCATCTTCGTTAGTCAATCAAAGTTTGTTCGAGACATACTCAAAAGATTCAACATGACTGATTGTAAGATTGCTAAGACACCCATAGCTAGAAACCGCTCTCTTGGGCCTGATCTTGAGGGGGAGTGTGCAAATGAACACCTATACATGGCTATGATTGGGTCTCTTATGTATCTTACAGCTAGCAGGCCTGATGTCATGTTTGCCACATGTATTTGTGCAAGATATCAAGCCAATCCTAAGATGTCTCACCTTATCACTGTCAAAAGGATTCTAAGACACCTCAAAGGTGCCTCAACACTTGGTCTGTGGTACCCTAAGAATTCTGACTTCAATTTGTATGCTTATACAAATAGTGATTATAGTGGTTGCAACATGACTTTAAAGTCTACATCTGGGGGATGTCAGTTTGTTGGTGGAAGGGTTGTCTCATGGCAATGCAAGAAACAATCTTGTGTCTCTGCATCAACTGCTAAAGCTGAATATGTTGTTGCTACAAGCTATTGTGCTCAAGTACTTTGGATTCAAAATCAGATGCTTGACTATGGATTAAACTTCAAGGAGACTCCTATTCACGTAGACAACAACAATGCTATCTCTATCACAGAGAATCCTGTGTAGCACTCAAGGAAAAAACACATCAACATTAGGTATCATTTAACTAGAGATAATTTTGAAAAGGGATTAATTAAACTAGTCAAAGTTCACACAAATGAACAATATGTTGATCTGTTTACAAAGGCTTTTGATGAACAGAGATTTAAGTATCTTATATCAACTATTGGGATGATAAACTTTGAGTAGTTTTGTTTAAATTAATTCTTATTATTTCTTAAAATCTGTGTGTCCTAAGTTGTCTAGCTTATCACCTTCATAAGCTCTTGTTTTCTTTGGATGAAATTTTTTTTGAAAATTTTCCTTAAAATTCTGAAAATTGTTTATCCTTCTAAAGATATGCTTTTATCTTCGGAAGAAACTTATGCCTTTAAAACAAATAACTGCCTAAGTAATTTACCTTCGGAAGAAATTTCTGAAATATCTTCTGAAGCATAAAACCCTTCATAGGCACTTATATGTTCTCAAGGATAAATTCCTTCTGAAGCAAATTAACTCTCGGAAGTTTTGTTCCTTTGAACAAAACTTTCAAGTCTTGATTTTCTTCCAAAGCTAAAATTTTCAAAATTCTTAGGAAATTCTTCCAAAGTCATTTTGGCTTCGGAATCTTTTTCATTAAAACTTCCGAAAACAATTTACCTTCGGAAGCTTTTGATTTCCTAGAAAACTACTTTTTGAGCGAAAAGCAAAGTACTTTATCAGAGTTAGGACTGACATACGGATTTCAAAGTTTATCCTCTTTTATTAACTTTGTCTTAAATCCTTTTCACATATAAACCCAATTCTTCCCCTTCTTTCTATCATCTTCATCTTTTCTCCAAACCTAAACCCCAAATTTCTCTCTGAAATTGATTTCGTTCATCTTTCTTCATCCTTAAGATTTCTCACAATGGCCAACCTTAACCGTAGAAATGACCCAGCTTTCTCCATGCAGTTACACAGGCAACACAACCAAGTTTCTCTGTTACATTCTGAGAAAGATCCATATTTCTCAGTGGTTTGTTGTTTCTTAGCTCTATCCAACTACTTCATCTCCCTTACCATTGATCCTACTCTATATGAGGATCATTTGCTCGAATTTCGGAGGACCTGCCAAGAGGTCATTATGGATGAGGAGAAGGCACTATCTGCCATAATGCAGGGGAGAACAGTCTTTATCACTCCGGCCATCATCAACTCTCATCTTCAGCTGGATGATGAAGAAGGTGAGGTGTTCTTACCTAAAGAAGTTGTTAACCACTCCTTTGAGAAGATGGGCTATGAGGAAGACTTCTCTGTAAAGACCTTCAGGAAAGTGAAGGTCTAATCCAAATGGAAATTCCTGCTCCATGTGGTTATCCACAGCTTGTCAAACAAGCATGATGGATGGGACCAGATTCCTGAAGATCTCTCCTACATTTTCCATAGGATGGTTCAGGGAGTCAAGTTCAGGTACTTTCTGTTTGTTTATATAAATTTTCTTGCAAACTTGGACTCCTTAGAATATACATATTTCCTAGATATGTTCAATACATTCATAACTATTAACTAGGCTCATAGTTAAGGGAAACAGGTAATATTCTTAAATTGGGATAGATGAATCCTGACATCTTTAAAATCTTAAGAAAGCCCACTGTTTGTTTCTCTAGGGTAGAAACAGCCCTTGTCCCAAAAAATATTAGAGCTCATAGCTCAAGGTGACAACCTAGCAGCACCAGCTAGTGTTGAACGCACACCTTCTATATTCCAACCACAAATCACCCTCACCTACCAAAGAAA
Organism: Flaveria bidentis; assembly: GCA_018326385.1. NCBI lineage: Eukaryota > Viridiplantae > Streptophyta > Magnoliopsida > Asterales > Asteraceae > Flaveria > Flaveria bidentis. Next base: position 16,093 of record BJCM01272544.1, on the reverse strand, counting down.
ACACAAACAAACCCCTACACAGACTATTCAGTGTGTGCAGGCCCCCATATATTCACTCACACAGGAATAAGTGGACACTAGAGCTCCCACTTCTCTTGAGGAGCAGACCACTCCCATTACTTCAATATCAGTGCTGAGGTTCCTCATGCTCAGGATGATGAGCTCACAAGCCCAAATGCCTTAAGCCTTCACTTTTAGTGTCAACACTCAAGTGATCAACCTTTAAGGGATAGTTACCATCCCCAGCCTTTGGACTTAAACCAACCTATCCTAACCTTGACTTCTACACTGATGAAGACTTAGGTTTCAGTGAGTATCATGACTCTCTCTTCTTTCCCATTTCTCAAAGAGAGATGAGTGCTCCTGAGTCTCTTCTGTCCAGCCCACATCAGTCACCCATTACGAAGGTGAATACTCCTACATCTGTTTAGGATATCCATATAGAAGAGGCTCTCACTTTTGCAAGTAATTACATCATTCAGACCGCAACCATGGAAACTCATCCCATTGACACCTCAATTGAGAAAGTCAATGAGCAAAGGAAATCGAGCAGCCAAGAACCTAAAGCTGGTGGTGAGAGAGAGGAATTTGGTCTAATCATCTCATCCCCCAAAGATTCTTCTGATGAAGATGAGGGGAATTTGAGACTAAAGATGCAAAAACTATCACAAAGATGCACCTATTTAGTCTCCAAGGTTAGCCATCTTGAAACTCAAGTGACTACCTTATAAAACAAGCTCAATGATTAGCAACTTGAGATTTCTTATCTCAGGGAACAACTAGCTGGGAGACCTTTAAGAGGAGCTCAACCTAGAACATAAAAACTTGTGAGTGTGATTGAACTATCTCCTAGCTCACCTATGCAAGAGGGTGATGCTACCAAAAAGGGGGAGAAAGTCATTACAATCACAGAACCTGGGAGTTCTTTAGGGAGTATGGACATTGAGGACTCACCATCCTCACTTGCAATTATGCATACTCAACAACTTCCTCAAGTTGACATTGATGTGGAATCCATAGAATCTTACATTCACAGTCTCTTTGAGGAAAGAATACCAAGGGCAATGTCATCTCCACCAACTTCAAATCACATCATTGGGTGGAGGTATGACAATAACAGAAGAGCCCTCATCACTCTTAGAGTTCAAGGACAGTAAGAGATCTTCAACTTTTAGACCTTGAACTTCTATGAAAGTCTGTATTTAGTCAACATGCCACTTGTCAACAAAAGCCAATCAAGACAAGCTGACAAGCTGGCTCAAAGAATCCAAGACATGATCACTATAGAGTTAAAGGCACCTCGAGCGTAGTTTGGAAGATTCACCCTAGCAATAAGAAAATATGATTTTCAACAAAGCAAATCTAATCATACTCTCTTCCTAAAACAAAGAGGTAAACTTGTGACATGTTTAATTATATATGTTGATGATATGATAATTATAGGAAATGATGAAGAAGAAATGATGTGTTTAAAGGATAGCCTATTTGTAGAATTTCGATATGAAGTACCTTAGAAGACTCAAGTACTTTCTGGGAATTGAAGTATTAAGGTCCAAATAAGGATCTTCATCTATCAAAAGAAGTATATTCTGGACCTAGCAGAGACTGGTTTTGATCGACTATAAAGCCACAGATACCCCAATGATGGGAAATCACAAACTTTATATGGTCGAAGGAGCGAAGCTAGCAGACAAATAAAGGTACCAACATCTACTGGGAAAGTTAATATATCTTTCAAACACTCATCCAGATATAGCCTATGCAGTTGGAGTCTTTAGCTAATTCATGCATCAACAACAAGTAACACATATGGAAGCGGGTTAGAGTATTATTAGATATTTGAAAGGAACAACATGCTATGTGGTTCTTTTCAAACAAAATAAACATCTAGAAATCTAGGCATACACCGGCGCTGACTGGGCAGGGGACAAAGGAAATCAAAAATCAACATCAGGCTACTTCACTCTAGTTGGTAGGAATCTGGTCACATGGAAAAGAAAAAAACAAAAGGTGGTGGCATTGTGTAGTGCTAAAGCTGAGTTTTAAGGGATAGCACGAGAAATAGTAGAGGTTTTATGGATACAACAACTATTAACTGAGATTGGGTTTTCTCCAACCAAAGCTAGCAAGATAATGTGTGATAACACAACATCAATTCAAATATCATAGAATCCTATTTAACATGATCAGACCAAACATGTGGAAGTCGACAAGCATTTTATCAAGGAGAAACTTGAAACTGGCATTGTAGAACTTCCATTTGTTCCATCAGAGGATCAACTTGCAAATATACTAACAAAAGTTGTCAACGAAAAAAACTTCTGTAATTGTTTGACCAAGTTGAATTCTAGAAATCCCACTATTCAACTTAAGGGGAGTGTTAAAAGAAAATATATTTTATGAGGAATTAGTGGGATCAGCTCTCTACATCATATCCCATTCTAAATTAACAACTTTTCATCCAGAAATATATCCATTGTAGTACAACCTGTATTTCCATGTATATATATCTATAGGGTCTATTTGTTATTGTATTTCTTTTATTGTAAGATACCAATCAATACAACCAAGAATTCTTGTAATACTATTGTGAAAATGGACCTAAAATATTATATGTTTTAGGATGACTAAATAGCTAGGCATGCTAGTATTCATGCTATACAACACTAGCAGCTGTAGATCAAGTATTTAAGTATTTAAATAAAACCATAGATTATGGATTAGAATGCTTAAGTAAGTGACTAGATTTTCAAACATGGTGGATGTGTAGTATCTTGTGGTTAAGAAAATGAAGTTGTTATATAGACTTTAGAATGATGGTTGCATTTGTAGCTTTAGCTTCATTTTGTAAAGAAGTAGAAAGGCTAGGGGTTTTGTAACTTAGCATACCTTTGTGGCCAAAACCTGTGTGTGGTCAATCTTTGTAGATTTTGATGGTTAAGCCATATTATTAAGAGCATACATTAATATTTATGATTGTAAGTGCTTCAAGTCAAGGAATCTTTTGGTTAGGAAATATGTAGGTTGTTCCGGAGACTATGGAGTCGCCCTAAAAACTTCTATATGTGTCTAAAAACTTTTGGAATTTGATATAAACAACTTGTTTTAGGCGGGATTTGATAAAGGGCTCTTACTAACCACATTAGATCAAATAGCAATAGATGCGACTATTCCAAATGTTAGACCTAATGAAAGTTTTTAGGGAATGATCCCATTAGACACCACTAGAGATAGTAAGTCAAAAAAATTGCATATTTTGTTTAGTAGTATCGAGAGTTATTTACCTATTGTTTAGGGCTTCATCCCCCCGTGGAATAGGCCTTAACGGTAAGGTGTCTCGTTAGGCTGGGTTGTGCTTGTTTGTAATCATTATTTTGTTATTTATAAAAGCAAAAAAAGAACATAAAATACTTATATGGATCTATAATTTATCTCATTTGTGCATCAACCATGATTATGCTTCATATATTTTTCATTATCTATTTTGCTTTTCGAAACGTTACAATTACATCAATGCTATGTTATATGAATGCAAACTGGGTTTAGCCAACCTAATCTCTAAAAACACTTTAGTTGACATGCTACCCTCCCCTCACCCGTTTGCCTTCCCTAACTGACAAATATATCCTTCCCCGTGTTCTACTTACCTTGACGCCCTAAACTCAGGAAAAAAAAATTCAATTTAAAACCTTACTCGTATATTTATAATAGTAACCTAATAAGCTATAATTTAAATAGGTAAAGGGACAAAGAGGATGCCCAAATTGATTCAAGATTAATCAAACATGTAGGTTCACGCATTTGATGTTTAATAAATGACTCTGCATGCATTTGAGGACCGGTAACATGTGAATTTAAGTGGTAATTACGAGATCACATAACTTATGATGTAAATGATGTCTAGCGTGTGAAGTGGGGAAAATTGTTTGTAAATAGGTGAGTCTTGTAAAGAACTTACATGTCCTAAAAGATTAAGATCATGATCAGGATGATGAAATGCCCAATTCTTCTGGCCGCTAATAATTTCCAACACTATAACACCAAAGCTATAAACATCTGATTTCACAGAATAATGGCCATTCATTGCATATTCTGGAGACATGTAGCCGCTGCACCAAAATAATCGGTCACTCAACACAAAATTTGCAATAATTGACATTCGATAAATAACTAAAGGGGCATTTTGACATTAGACGCTATTTTGCAATTTCAACTTAAAAAGTTTGAAACTATCACTAAAGTATCACTCTTACAATAAACCATAAAAAAAGATATTGCTGACAATTTTATGAAACAACTAAATGATAACTATTGACAGAATTATTAATTATATCATCAAATGCAACAATATTATTTATTACCTGAAAAGGCCGGGCCGACTCTACCTAAATATTGGGGTCTTAGCATCAATACTTGAAACTTATAGTTTGAAGTCTATTATGTATTTGTAAATAATCAAGGGGTAGTAGTGTAGTGATTGTAACTTGAAAACTGAAGTTTAGATTGTAGGGGTGTGCCGTATCTTGAAATAACACATCAGTTATTATTAAGGTTATAAAACTTATCGAGTCTTGTGTTAACATGTCAAACGCTTGTAGTAAAAATCTAGTTTGTATGTCAATTCAATATATCATGATCTATTCACTTGTTCTTTGATTCCCGGCAACTGGTTATTGAGGAAATCAATCAAGGAAGGGCAAGTTCATTCATTTGATCAAGAAAGAAAGATGTAAGAAATCCTAGATCCTTTTATTTGGATAGAAAGCATTATCTAAAGGGAAGCAACTTAATCAATGCAAACAATTGCAATCTAATTGTTGTAGAAAATAAAAAACGCAATCCAGTGGATTAGAAAAGTGGTTTAATTGATGGTAAAAGAAGAAAGAATATAAATCAAACTTTTGATAACATAGAACAAAAGGGATGCAACACTTCTATACGAACACAAATTTGAAAGGGTGCGATTCTAGAATCCTAAATATTAGAAGGAGAAATTGCTGGAGGCAGGAGTTTTTGTTTTGCAATCACCAAACAAGAACAAGGGCGACAATTTTTAAACTTAAAATTGAAAATATGAAATCAAAAAGAAAAAAAGGGAACATCAGTTACTTTAGATTCTTAAAAGTCAGAAGTTTAAATTGGATGCAAGCAATCAATATTTAATTAGGTCCTTTGTTTCAATTTATCATATAAATTATAATAGAAAGCAACAATGAGAATTCTTGAATCGATTAAAATATTGTTGGAAGATTAAGTCGTGTTTTATGTTTGATAATGTCAAGAGAGAGTATATACCTTAGAGTAAAGGAAAAATACAATACAAGATGGGTTAGAATGATGCAAGTAAGAAAAATGGATAAAAAGTGCAAACACCAGTGAGTAAAATAAGAAATACCTATATACTAAGACTTGTGTAGCGGAAGATATATGTGTGGCATATAAGAAAGGAAGACTTGTGTGGCAAGTTAGAAAGAAAGACATGTTTGGCAAATAAGAATGAATTTTCTATAAATATGTATATGTGATTTTTATATTATAATGAATGGTTGTTAGTAGAGAAGAGAAAAAATTTACTGTTTATTTGTATATTTAGGGAATTATTGTATGGTCCCTATAAATGTTTTAATATTATAAAAAATGGTTTGTAAGTAGAGTAGAGAGAAAATGTAATAATAAAGATATATAAAAATATTATTTAATTAAAAAAAGAAATAAAAAAAAGTAAATTTTAATGTAATTATATGAATAGAGATAGAAAATTTAGTGTGAATGCTCAAAGAAAGAAGACCTATGTACATGACCAGACCCGTTGGCAAGAAAGAAACAAGACCCGTGTGGCAAGAGAGAAACAAAACCTGTGTGGTGCTGACAAAGAAAAAGCAAGAAGATAAGTTTAGGAAGAATTAAAAAGCAAGAATAAAACTAAAAGAGTGAAAGCATGTTAGGAAAGGAAGACAAGAAAGAAGGAAGCATCTCAACATGAATTCCCGAGCAAGGAAAAGTTCGAAGTATAACTTTGGATCAGTTCATTTGCTCGTGCTCATCATCTACCTACATGGGCTTTGTTGACAGAAATAATCTTTTAAGGGTTTAGTCCTTAAGGAAAACAATCGTTATAAAAGAATAAAAAGATGAAAAGAAGTCACATACAACAAAAGCAACGATCTTTCAGGCCATAGTCAAAATATGTTCTGATCGGAGTTGCACAATATTTAGATGCAAAGCAAGTATGAGAATCGTTTATAGTTCGATATCTAGATGCCGGTCTATATCAAAAAACATGTCTACAAACTTTAAGAATAATCCAGAGACTTTAGAAATGAATGAGAATAAAAGCGTAAGTGTTATTTTAGGGTGAAGCATAAAAGTCAAGTTTAATATAGTCTTGGTCATGCTTTTAAAGATAAGGCAATTATGAGAAAACTAATTAACTCATTTTCAAAATTTTCCTACCGATCATGGCAACTATCGAGTAGTATTCAAAATTTGACAGAATACCATTTGAAAAAGCAGTATAAAGAATAATAGCCTCTAAACAATGCCTGAAAAGTCAAGATAACTCAAATGATAACAATCAATGAAATCCCCCAATGGCAAGTTCAAGTAATTATCTTAAAGGATGAGATAAAGGAATTTCATGTGGTGAACAAAGCCATAGTGAAGGACAAGAAAGAGGATACGATAGATCAGAAAGAAGACTTGGAAAAAGAAAGGAATAAGAAAATAGAGATAAGAGCAAGTTAAGATGCTTCGAATGCGGTGAATATGAATAACCCACAAAAAACACATCCAATGTAACGAAAAGGATTTAGTGGTTCATGTGGGATGGAGAAATAACGTTCTTGTAAAAGAAACGACGAAAGATTAACGTCCTTTCTATGACTAAATTTGTTTAAACGGGATTAAACTAATTTAAGGGTCATAATGTCATTACTAGAAATTTCTGGTTCGGATATTTTTTATGTATGTAAATAGTCAAGGGCTAGTAGTGTAAAGATTATAAATTAAAAATTAAATTATAGATTGTGAAGGTGTATTTGAAAAGGCGGATAACATGTCAAACAATTTGTTTTCTCCGGTTTGTTAGTCGATTCAAGATCATTATTAAATGGTTCTTTGATTACCAACACTTATTCCAATAGGATCAAAAAGGTATATAAAAATATCAACTACAAAGGAAAAGCATCAATACTTTAAGCCGTCTAAACTAATTCTCAAAAAAAAAAAAAACTTGGTCACTTTTAGTAATTATATTTGCTGAATCACCTCTTTCAATTCGTCATGAAGTTATTTGTTTTGAAGTATAGTCCACCAACCCCCCTCACCCCATATCGAAAAGCATTAAAGGAATCCTATATTATTTTTAAAAGATAAAATCATAGAAGTCACAGACAATCAATAAATAATGATGCTATATTTTGTTAGTAAAAAGTCACATGATAGTTTTTGAATTGAAGGTAACTTACTAGGTTCCAATGATTCTTTTGGTCATATCTTGTATTTGATCCGTTCCAAATATACGAGCAATGCCAAAGTCTGAAATTTTAGGGTTTAATTCGCCATCTAGTAATATGTTACTTGTTTTGAGGTCTCGATGAATGATTCTTAATCTTGAGTCCTGATGAAGATAAAGTAGACCTCGTGCAATACCCTTAATTATGTGGTAGCGCTTTCTCCAAGTGAGTTGTTTTCGTGTAGGTTTATCTGTGTACATAGATTTATAATCATGTTAAAAGAATAAGATTATGTCATATTCATCTAAATTGTCTACTTAACATATGTTATATGTTACACTATGGCATGTCTACCCAATTCAAACCAATTACCTAATGGCCATTACATTGAACACACTAGATGCTCTACGCATAAAGGATGTTACTTAAAAATATGTTTATCTGTGTACATAGATTTTTGCTATGTCTATTACAATTCGTTATGTTGTTACCATACATGCCGTTCAACAAAGGGTTGTCCTTCACTCGATTTTTCTTAGAGTCAAGTTGTAAATTAATACCCTCGTTCAACTTGAGAGGTCTTTTAGAGATATTTTGTAGTTTTATTTATGTAAATTATTTTATATTCAGGTAATACTTCATGTTATGTTTTTATATCTTGTAGACTTTGTAGATGTCATGACTAAAATAACATGAAATTAATTTCAACTGGTAGCAGGCATAATAATGAAATTTGTGGACGAGGGAGTGTTGCATACCATAAATAAAGTTGTTTAAGCTTTTATTAGGCAAATACTCATAAACTAGCATTGTTTCTTCCCCTTCAATGCAACATCCCAAAAGCTTGACAAGGTTTCGATGTTGCAACTTTGCAATCAATATAATCTCATTCTTCAATTCTTCAACGCCTTGCATCGACTTTTCTACAAGCCTTTTAACTGCTATTTCTTGTCCATTGGATAAAACACCCTTTGTCATGCATGTGAGAAAAGCTTATTAGCAACATCGCACAAATTTTCTTTTAGCTATTTACATGGAATGGAACAAGTACTTGGTTCAATATTTTTGGCTTATGTAAGTTGTTCAACATGTTTTGCTTACTTTCGCTTTAGTGTCTTCGTTTGATCATCAAAGTACAAAAAAATACCATGATGAACACCTGTACTATTAAATACCTAAGACTGGCCATAGACCCGCTTTTGTTCCAATATATAAAACTTGAGAATTCATCGAAAAGCATAAATGTTTAAAGGCTTTTATTGCATAAGGAAATGTTTACAATATGACCCATATTATTTTCTTGTAAAAAAGTTGAATAATTTTTCAATTATATTTAAATTGTTTGTTATCTATAAAATTTATTATAAAGAGGGAGAACATGAATTAAGTTAAAACTAATACGAGTTGTGTCATGTTGTCCATCTGTTTTGACAAACTGTAAATGTGTACTCTTTGATTTGTAACTTAACACACTCAATGGATGATAGGAAAACCATTTCACTCGATAGTGAGTAGAGAGATACCTTATAAACGGAACCGAAACCTCCTTGCCCAATTTTGTTTCTTTCAGAAAAGTTGTTACACGCAAGAAAAATGGTTTCAAGATCGTAGATTGGTAACTGAAATCCTACGTCTTGATTATCTTCGACGTACTGAAAACTTCCACTTTGTTGAGCTGTTACAAAATAGGATACAATAAGCTGGCACGAGCCAACAATGAAGTAAAAGAAAATATGCCAAAGATGGCAAGTTATAATTGAGGTAGACATGTGTGGTCCGCTTGAAACAAGTAGTTTGTATTCTAGAGAGATGTTCATATATCCCTTCTTAAGTTACAAACATTAAAATTATCTAAATCATGAGCATTATATATTTATATGTTGTGGATTGAAAACATGCGTTTGAGAAGATGTTATTATTGCCATTCTAGAAAAAGTGTATGAAATTCGCCCACTTGGGTTGAAATCCTACATGCTGGATCCGCTAAAAAGCAACAATAGACATGTTACAACTTAAATGAGTACCTTTAGAACTCCGACCTATTTGGTCTTTTCTTCTGTGCCGGACAATCCAAGTGAGGTACCATATGACACCACCCGACACAAGCAATACACTGATAACTGTTACTATAGTGACAATCTTCACCGTTAACCGTTTCCTTCTAGCACCAGCAATTGATTCTGAGAGATTCAACAGACTAGATAATGAGACTTATAAAATATGATCAAAAAGTGAGAGAAATCCTAAGGTATAAAGCCAATGAGTAAGGTTAAGATGACATACTCAATTCAGCATGTGCCATTCGTATGTAAATCTGCTCCCCCCCATTCGGAAAGTTCTTCAAATCAACCAAATCACCAATCCAACTGACACATCGACTGCCATTACCATTACCGTATACATTGACGTTTGCATAAGCCATACAGCTACAGTTTTTCAAACATTTTGCTTCACACTCATGGTTTGTGTAGTTCTCCCAAACCACTGGATTATCAGGAAATTTCAAGGCATTGTATTTCACAAATCCATCTCCATGACCACAGCTGAGCTCGTGTTTCCTTCGACACCCACCTGAATAACTAAACAAACCCCAATCGCGTGGTGAATCCGGTACAAACCCACTTAAACACTTACAACTACTTAATGAATAACAACTCCCATAATGCCCACATTTTGCATAGTTGTCACAAGGGTCACTGTTAAATGTTACCAATAGATTCCACTCTGTACTGCTGTTAACCCTCCAAGTAAAATACTGTATCAAACCTGTAGGTGAAATCACCATCCTAGACAAAATTGACTCATCCAACATTTCATATTTAAAGTAGAGCTCTACAGCATTGGATACAAACAAGGTCTGGAACAACGGACTTGATGTTAAGGTGGTGCCACCACTAAACGAGGTCCCATCGTACGGGCCCCACCTGAATAGTTTTCGGGAACCACTTCTTATAACCAACTGTGGTGCTTCAGGTGGTTCGAGGCTAAACAAGTACTCACCCACTGCAGGATCTTCACTGCTCTTCCATGATCTAATGAACCTCTGCAGTCCAACATCCAACTTCCACCCCAACTTTAAATCTGGTAAAAGCGTATCAGTTGGATAGTCAAAGCTTTCCCAGAAGATAGTATTGTTTCTTCCATCATCTTTAATCACAAGATTACCCGAGTTTAATAACTGCAGCACTGGAGTGAAACTACTAGTGGTGGTTATTTTATTGGTCGACCATACTGCACCCAACGAGCGATTATAGAGGATTAGAGCACCATTTTCCTTTAAAGAGAGTTCTCCAAACGAATCGCGAATTGGGTTGTTTCTGTTGGCCACCCAAACCACCGTGAGAGGGAGATTGTAATACCAAATTCCCAAATATAGATTGCGAGACGAACCATTAACGGGACTGAAGAAGCCGAATTCAAATCTTTGATTGGAGGATATCAAAGTAAAGCCATCAACAAAGCGTTGGTTTGGTTTCAAGGTGTCAGTTGAAAGGATGGTTTGCAGGTTTAAGAAAACCACTGAGCATAGTATGATGAGAAGCAATATAGTGCTTCTGATCATCTTTTGCAGGTTACAATAAAATTCTCTAACTGTTCATTCATATAATCTTGTGTTTGGAAGGGAGAATCATTTATGCAATGGATTTGATGTAGACAAAAGAGCCTTCAAACAAACTTTTCTGGACTGGGAAAAGCAGACAGCTAATACATTTTAAAAAAAATATATTATTGTGAGCATGAGTTTCGCTTCAAGCCTGCACCTAATCACCAAGGGTTGAAGACTTTACGGAGCAAAGTTTAACACTATGCATACCTCGTGGTTTTATAAAGAATTAATGTTAGAATTTTGGAGTCACATAATTTATTATTGTCCACTCAATGTGATTGACCACACTTCATGGAGGCCGTTGATAAATTTAGAATTATTAACCAGACGGTATTTTAAGCAAAAATTTGAGCTATTTTCTTGATGGCATAGTTTGAGTGCAAATTACTTATTGTCACGATCCGTCTAAAGTATCAACCAACAAGAATAATTCAAAACTTATTTTAGATAATTTGAATTTACTTGAATTATTTTATTTAAAATTAATCTCCATGAGCTATCATCTTATAATTGAATATGCTTAATTATAGATGTACAAATCATAGAATTTGCTCTTCTATTTTCTTTATATATCGCAACTCTCATAAGTACCTCGATTGTAATTTAATATTGTTTAAGATGTAGCTCATGTTCACTCGACCGAAAACTTAAACAATATTCTTAATCAAGCTAGGTACGTAACTAACATTGTTTAATACAAATGCTAAATCATTGAAAAGTAAAAGAGCAAATTCTCCTGCTATCTTCACTACCTTTTGCCCATTGCCTATATAGAGTTTGAGGTCATATTGTTTCAACTCTGAATCTTTGTTAGTCCCTGTAAATTATTACAGATTCGAGAACAATAGCCAATGTCAAACACCCATGCTTTACTAAATAAAGAGAATGTTTCAATAACGAATATACATGAGGGTTCTGTTTTAGAAGATCTCAAGATTTACTAAAAAAAGAGAATTTTTCAATAATGAATATACATGAGGATCCTGTTTCAAAAGATCTTTCATGTTTTATCTCAGCTGGTATTAAGAATAGTTTCTCTTTGAGTGCCCAACTCATCATAATGAAAGCATATTGTATTCTTTAGATGATTCTTCTTTGTGGCAACAACTTCGCCCTTGTCCTTGCCTTCCGCGCATTTTGTGCCCTTTCCCTTGGAAATAAGCTTCTCAATATCACCATCCTTAATCATTAGTATTGTATCAACTTTAATAGCACTTAGTATATTCATCTCAGTAGCTTTGACTATCAAATGCAATGAGAGAGTCTTGTCTCAAGCATTCAAATTATAGATCATAATAAACTAGTCATATGACTTTGACATGGAGTTTAGAATAATATCTATAGCTAGCTCATTGCTTAATGTGGCCTCAAGACGTGCTAAGTGATTGATATAACCCTTCATCTTTAAACATAGGAGCGTTGAAAAAAGAACACTTTTGCATTCTAATCACTTCAAACTGCTTTTGTTGAGCATGTTGTTGAACATTTCCTTCAACTACTCAATCATATCGAATGCAGGCATGTTTTCTAGATTTTTTTGAAGTTCTAAAATCATGAAAGCTAGCATGATTGAAGAGACTTTTATGGAGTCGTTCACATGCCTTTCCTAGTTCCTACTAGCAGCACACATCTAGATAGTGGATTCTTTAGGAATTTCTCCTTAAATCACATATTTTTGTCTTCAGAATAATTTTCAAGTTTTTGAACCGATTCATGAAGTTGAAGTTATTGAGTTTGTCTTTTTCGATTATTGACTAAAAAGTGAAGTGAGTAAACTTCCATTAGATATCTAAAAATTCAAAATAAATTGTTTGGTATTTTCATTCTTAATTTCTTAATCAATTTCAAGACCCAGTTGCAAAAATATATATAATTAAGATGAGATTCCATTTCACTAAAATATAATGAATAGTTAAAGCAATCTCCATTAACATGGTTAAATAGGTAGGTAACAATTATCAATTATGTCAACTACGCAACTCTCGGTTTAGGGTCAAATGATGAGCGTTGTCAAGTATTGGTATGTTTAATCCCTACTATGCCCACTTAAGCAATTTAAGTGATATTACCCCTTATTTGTAACTATAGAACCAACTTAAATGACTTGGGAATCACATACCTTCCCCCAAAACCAGAGGCCGGGATGTAGGCTAATCGCTAACGTTAGGGTTTCGGATAAATTGGGTAAAGTGTCACTATGTTAAGGTGACGTAAAATTTCAATTTTTTAATTTGAGATTTCTTTTATTTTTTAATTACCGGTCGGATTAAAAATACATTGAACGAGTTGTAGCATGAGGTAAGTCGTGGGATTTTAATGAAATTTAATTTTAATGTTGGTTAGTGATAGTAGTTTGACTCCTTTCAACACTAGACACAATACAATATTAAATGCCCTATTTAAATAATATTGATCGTGAATCGTAAACCAAGTTAAACTAATATTCAATTTTTTATTTGATAAAATGCTTGTTTTGTTTTAAACCCATTTTTTACGATTAAATAGATTTTATTTTTTTAATTACTTCTCTTTTTTATTGTAAAAACTAGTTTAAAATATATGTGGTTTTTTATTATTTTTATAAATAATTAAATACAACGCCAAACATAATAAAATACATAGAATGTAGCAACTAAGAACTTTTGCTCATTTTCATTTTCGCCACCAAACGAACCTAAAGTAGCAGGGTTACAATCAATCGCAAGCTTCTACTATGTTCAAGATTTCCATCGTAACTCCTACATTTCTTCATCTTCGGTTATCTAATCTGCCTTTTAGTTTGCAAGTTTGTAAATAAACAATTTACAATAAAAATAAAGTAAACCTATATATTATATTAGAGTTTTAAAACACTCAAAATTAGTACAAAGATTACATCTTGGAAAAACCACCAAAATAAACAACCAAACACACATCCAAACATGGGTCACACAATTAAACTAATATAACCATGCTTATATCTTAATGACAAAAAAAGTTTTGCATGTTAGTAGCAATCAACAATCTAATTGGATGATTGGATTCAGGAAAAGCAAGGAACTTTGCAATAACTGCACTACATAGCAATAACCAGCGGTGGTGATGGCAGTTACTGACGATGGTGATGATATGGTGGAGTATGGTGGCTGGCTGAGAGGATCACCAAAGGAGGGGGGGGGGGGGGGGCATTGGGGAGTGGTGACGACTAACAAGGATGAGGATTAAGGTTTTCCCAATCCCCATTATAATAAAAACATTTATACATTTTGCCCCCTTGTTTTATTAACAGTTACTGTATTGTGGTTTGCTAATTAACTTTTAATTTGATAAACCTTTACACTTTTTTAAATCTTTAAAAATTTAATTAACTAATTATTAATTAACAAATGTTTAATCTATTTTCTTTAATTATTTCTCTAAATAATTATTTACCATTAATTAATTTGTGGTTCGTGAATCATAACATGAAACAATTACACATTACTACCGATTAGCCGATGCTCTCACTGAACCACTCCAACACTCTAGTTCATCAACTCATCTTCAAGATTGAACTTAGTACAAAACCGTCAATCTTGTGGGGGTATATCAACAAACAAGAATAATTCAAATATTAATTTGAATTACTTTTTTTTATCACTTTTCATGATTATAGTTTCTCTTATTGGTTATTGACGTGATGTCGTAGTACACGTAAATTTAATCCAAATTATAACTCAAAGATAGTAGTAAAAAGGTATCGAACACAGGGAGTTTGTGGAATATGTGTTTATTTTATAGTCTTGTAAATTAGCTATAATTGCCCTAAAATGCAAAAATTAAATATCAAAAGTTGGATTGTTTTGGTTTAAGAACTAATAGTAACTAAATAGATTGCAATTCAAAACGTACTTTTGTAACAGATTAGGAACAAGCGACCACCCTAGATTTCAGGTTTTAATCCACACCTATATTTATGCCTACTAGAAAGAACCACATAGACATGGTTCGTGCTTGATTAGCTGTTTGTGATGAAGGAGAACTAAGTACTCAGATTGTAGAATGTGAGGTTGTTACTCGATGATCAATTGACAATTATCCAACCCTAATCCTTCCCATAATATCTCAATTGCCAATGGCACCAAGAACATATGGTTTAGATTAACATCAAACAACAATCAACAATTAACAAACAAATATCCAAACACCATAATAACTCAAACAAGCGTTCAAAGTTGTTATTCTAGAAATTCAAGCACAAACATAGTGTTTCAAAAGCAAACCTTACATCTAGGATGATCACCAAAAGTTTAGCCAAGCATGACTTGATACATCATCATCACACACCGATTAATGTTCATACGAATTGAAAACACAAATCAATTGTTTAGAAATGTTTGGAACCAAGCAAGAACAGCGAAAATCGCCCTTTTTCTGGCCAGCAGTCGTCAGATCTCGAGATCAAGTCAAAAGGCACCTCCCACCCGTTTTTAATATGGCAATTACACTTTGTTCGTCATCTCTACCGTAACTTACGGTAGCCACCGTAAGTTACGGTAGCCACAAAACTGCTACGGTGATTCTCTTATGTATTATGATGGGAAATTCAAGATTTCAGGGCTACCGTAACTTACAGTAGCTACCATAAGTTACGGTGGAGCCCTGAATGTTTTGTTTCTTCTCTTCTTCCTTTCGCGCATGTCCACTCCGTTCCATGCTAAGCAGCGTTTTATCCATTTTTTGCTCCCAAAACATACCTGAAACATAAGCAACTGTAGTTATCTAATTCAAGATAATTACACGATTAAATGATGATGGGTTTGATAGACCAAAATCAAAGTTGTTTAACCATTTTAAACATGAAAACGCAGCGGATAAAAGCCCTAATAATATGATTCATAATCTGAAATATTAAGGTTCTTTACTTGTTTTAACAAACCCAAGAGCAAAGGATCAATCATATGTGTTTGAACAAGCTATCAACAAGATATAACAACCAAACATGAGCAAGAAAACTACCTTTCAAGCTGCTGAAAAACGGATTGTAAACTGCCTTCAAAAGGGAGCTGCTAAA
>BJCM01272538.1:0-15864 GCA_018326385.1 Flaveria bidentis | reverse complement strand
ATTATGAATGTCACCCATGTCTTGATGATGATTTCAAGGATGACAAGGAACTTAAGGGTGAACCTCAAACTCCAGAGACAGATCTGATCAAGGAGGACTGATCAAGGAGGACATACGGTGACAAATCTGATCAAGGAGGACTATACGGTGACAAATCTGATCAAGGAGGACTATATCTGTGACATTCCCATGTCCGAAGTCGTAAGAGTTATGGAAAGCTGTGATCTTGAATTATCGGATGAGAGGCAGGCAGGAGATAATCAAAGTATTATATGCGAATATGAAGTCTTATGCAAATACAAGTTGGAGTGGTTTAGATATAGTGATCAGAATGTCAATTCTAGTCGCCTGTGTATGCCAATAAAGCTCACAGACCTATCTATAAAGGTGAAGGAACAAACCACCACTTATGAAGTTATTATGGTGTTGCTGCCCGGGAATGAAATTGTACATGCAAATTTGAGGTGTGGGGAAATCGACCTTCAATCACAATTCATTTTGGTTCATCAATGGGTCTATGAAGCGGGACAGCCTACAATTGAATGGCTTATTGCCTGGCATAACAATCCCCTTATTTTCGACTTGAGGACAAGTCGGTTCTTCGGGCGGGTAGTATTGATACGATTCTAATGGGTTAGGACTCGGGTCAACCTAGTTTGGTCTGTTTAGCAGGTATTCAAGTCTAGTTTTGACCCATTCAACCTTAGTCAAGACAGTTAGTTGTTAGGAAGGCTAGTGGATAATTGAGCAGCTAATGTTTAGGGGGTAATTGCATTAGTTACTTATGCTATTTAGGTTTATTTAAGTTTAGTGTTCTAGCTATAGGTTTTTGTCTTGGTTTTTTGAATTATTTGTGACTTGTAATCGGAGAATTGCCCTTCTCGAATCGGGCTGACTATCTATCTATTTATCTTTTTATTCCATCAGAATTCTTGAGTTCTATCATTTGACTACTCCGGGTAAAAGGTGTCATCATTTCCTGACAATGGAACCAAATGATAGAACTCAAGAATTCTGATGGAATAAAAAGATAAATAGATAGATAGTCAGCCCGATTCGAGAAAGGCAATTCTCCGATTACAAGTCAAAAATAATTCAAATAACCAAGACAAAAACCTATAGCTAGAACACTAGACTTAAATAAACCTAAATAGCATAAGTAACTGCTGTAATTACCCCCTAAACGTTGCTCAATTATCCACTAGCCTTCCCAACAGCTAACTATCTTGACTAAGGTTGAATGGGTCAAAACTAGACTTGAATACCTGCTAGACAGACCAAACTAGGTTGACCCGAGTCCTAACCCATTAGAATCGTATCACCCATTCAAAGTTTTTACAGGACAGGCCCACTCATTATGCCTATACTATAAACCATCCGATATGAAATTCAGAGAAAACTCGTTTAACAAAAAGAGTTTGGGCAGGAGGTGGTGAGCCAAATACCTCATTGGGTTTTTGCTAGCTTCCAGGGTAGTTGCTTCATTACTTGTGGAAACTGAGCCAAATACACGAAACAGATTGCTGAAACCAAATTAACTTAATGAGTGTTGGGGAGAGCCAAAAAAAAAAAACAAGTTACCACAAAAACAAAAACAAAAAAAAAAAAACAGATAAAGTTAACACAAGTTACCTGTAAGAACCAGTGGCTACCCGTTGACCATCACCACTTAGACAGCACTCAAATTTATCAAAGATTGAATCATTTTCATACAAATCACATAGCTGGAGATTATCGGTTGCAGAAAATCAAAGTCAGGGCAGTAAATAAATAAATAACTAAATAAATAAAACTGCATAAAAATTGGTGACTTTTGGAGGTATACCTTAGGCCTTAAATATTCATGAACCTGAAATGTGGAAACTGGACCAGCATCCATGTTGATGTCCCATAACTGCACAAAGATATTACAATTAGTAAATAACAATATAAGAGCTAAAAGGTATTCTTTTAAGTTGGAAAGAAACAGCTTAATAGCAAACTATGTATGATATTTCTGCACTTGAAATTAATATGGTAATATTCCAAGGTAAAGATTACATGTGGCTAAAAGGGTGGGTTAGACTGTTTAGGTAACCGGCCAAAATGGGTAAATATTTTATAAGCTGGACATTTTTAAAAATAATTTGAGCACATAAAGACATTATTATACAAGAATATTTTACTATTTTGCATGAAGCAATTTAGTAGGTTGTATGCACGAAGCACAATTTTGGAAACTATCGACCCATTAGACATGTTACCTTTTTAGCTAATTCTTTTAAATTTATCCATTTGGCCTGTTTGAAATAAAACACAACCCGAGTCGACCTGTTTCATAAGTAAATGGGTTGAAATTGCCGACTCTAGTAAAGACTTTGCCTGCAAAACAGAACGAAAAGAATTACAAACCTTTAGTGTCATGTAATCACGGCTTAGTATATATCTTCCATCCCTTCCAAACTTAATATCAGAAATAGATGCGATTATTTCAGTGAAGAATGATCTTGAACCAGGTAATTCGTGCTCTTCAAACCTACAAAATATTTTTTTCACTATGAGAAAATAAAACAAAACAAGGATGGGCAAATTGGACGGATAGAATTGCGCTTCACCATTTTCCCAGGTTTTAGCAACCACCTTAAATTTGACACAAAATAGAAACCAACTAGAATTTCATATCGATTTCCACAACCAAGTTACATTTTAATACCTATTGTACCAATGAACAACAAAACAAGGCAGGTCATTTTTTTGCTTATAGTTTTCTAAAAGCTGCTGACATGGCATCTTATTTTTAATTTTGGAGTACATGTATATGCCAATAATGCCACTTGGCATCTGATCTGATGACTTTATAAGGATTTTTAGATATACATTCTAAAAGTATATATAATCACTTGTGATAATTTAATTTTTAAGACTTTTACACAAGTACTTTTTGCATATGTGGTGTCTAATGCGGTGGCTGTCATGGCATTAACCAGTGCCACATCAGCAATACAGGTAAAATTTGTAATAATGAGTGTGGTTGCTAATTTCCGTATTGAATGGTTGATCAGTTTCTATTTTGAGCCTAATTAAAAGTTGGTTGCTATTAGGAAGAAGAGTGGAGTTCATTTCTATTTCATTCAGATTGCCAAACGAGAATTGTATATATGTATAGAAACAAAATAGGAAAAAGCCACAAAATACTTGCAATTTAGAATGTCTATCACATAATGCAGATTGACGTAAATCAATTAGGCGAATGGATCCTTTTGAACTACTATATGCTAACGTGTTACAGTGTGTTGGATGAAATTCTGCCGATGTAATCACCTCTGCGAAGAAGACAAATAATAATATAAGTTTTAAAGTAGATAAAGGGTTAACTGATAAATAATCAGATGAACGTACATGTAGAAAGTAGGGTAAAATCAGATTTAAATTGTTTGTATATCAGGTATAAGTGATAAAATACGTACCAGTGAGGTCCTCCATATTTGCAGGCTTGACATCCACAATGTTGAAACTTTGATTGCTAATTTCCAAATTCCAAAGGTTTATCCGAAGATCATCAGCCGATATGAATGTTTCACCATCACTAATGCAATAAAAACGACAGTTGGCACATAGCTATTGATGGATATCAAATGAATAAAGCATTTCCATAGAATGTTAATAACAGCATTTAAATTGATGAAATATCTCCATATACACTTGAAGTTTTAAATTAGCAAATTCAGAATGAAATTTCATGACCCCACATCTTTTGTTATACCAATGTAGGTGCGAGTCAAGAAAAATAACATACATGACACCTATCATTATTAAATATCAAAAAATAAAAGTCACATGGTCTGGTTCTTTCAATTATACTGATTTAGGGAGTAATAAAAGAAAATACAACATATGTTATTCACTTGCTTGTAATGAATTAAAATATTAGCTGAGTTTGATTATACAACTTAATCTTATATTTTAAAATTTTAAATAAATAATGTGTTATGAAACCACCTTAATTTTGTTATTAAAAAAGAGTAGGGAAGTTAAATAACATAGTAAATCTCAAACCCACAATCTCCAAATTACAAGTCAGACAGCTTATCCAGTAGGCCGTATGCATATATTGTTATATAACACTTTGTGCAGAGGACACTTTTAAAGTTAAAATATATGGCTAATAAAGTAATAATCTATTATTCATTTCAACAATTTACTTTCTAAATTGATATAAAGCTAGGCAACTATAATATTACAAATTATATGTTACTACTGCGATATGTAGACCAAATTTAATTCAAGAAAATGTCTGGAACAGTAAGTTTGGTAATATAATACATGACAATAACTTGTGAAAGAAGCAAATATCCAAACCTGTTATTTGATATAGAATTAATATGATAATCATGAGCATGAGCATACACTCTTCTACACCTTGATACAAGGCTTGTTTCGTTACTAGTTACCTACAAAAATACCTTCATGTTATATTTAATTAAAATAAAGATACAAATGACGCAAGCAAATAAAGTTGTGAAAATATAACTTTTTTAAATTGATTAAAGTAGTGCTTGGAGTTGCTTTTGGAAACTGGTTATTTGATTATTGTGACTTGTAATTACAATAATCATGTTTTGATGTTTAGATAAACAGATGTGCTTCTAATTTGAGACTTTTTACTCTCATCTCAAAAGATGCAACTCTTTTTCCAAAGGTCCTTTTGGTCACTTCATGTATTATATATTAAGAAAATCAAAAACTATTTATAATATAATTACAACTTTAAACCAAAAAGAGAACAGCTCCAACTCCAAACACCATCTCCAGTGTTTTTTTTTCCAGCTGAATTATCGATATCAAAATCACATATTACATTCAAAACACACATCCAGACATCCCCTAAGTGATGAGAATCCTTTTAATCGGGATAAGAATGAAATCACTAGTACCAATAAAAAAGTTATGTAAAAATATATAAAGCATAAGTTGAGTACAACTACCACCGGTAAGCGCAATGAGCAAATAGCCCCAGAAGAAGAAAAGTCCTTGTTCAAACTAGTGTATGATTTATTTGTGTAATCCCCATTTGTGGTATGTGACGATTTATTAATCGAAGAAACACTCGAACTAGCAATACATCCATTTCCAACAGCTTTTATTGGGTCAATATTCATGCCAGCAATTTTCTTAGCCTTTTTTTCTTGGACCTGAAAGTCAACAATATTTGTTAATTCATGAACCTGTCACAAAAAGGAATTACAAATAATTAAAGTTTATACCTTCCAGAATTTGATAGTTTTGTCATTGGTTGACAGAAGAAAAAGTGCACCATTGGCTGTTTGGCACCATTTAATTTTGTTTATTTTTTCCTCAATCTCCAAACTCTTCAAATAATCAAACTGAAAGCAAACGTTGAGATTCATGATAAGCAACATGGAAAATTTTCCATCACAATATTACACGTGGCAAAATAAGTGGGACAGGAACGTCAGGTAATAGGTCAAATGATAACTTGTTACTAAGGTCAAAACTAATTGATTGACCCGAAACACTTTGTGTCCTAATATCTTATAATAACTGGTACAATTATATATATCCATCCATCTATAAGTTCAAATATATGTAAGTCCTAAATTTTATAGTATCATGTTTACCCTTTCAAAACACCAAAAATATCATATTTACCCATCATACTATACTACAAAATACAGGACATATATGAAATTTTGAACTTCTGGAAGGATATGCAGGAAATAAATCCTAGATAAATAGTGTGTCAACTATGCTTACAGCAACTAAATTATTCAACAAATATGATTACAGCAATTATATTATTAAAGAATTACATTACTTACAAAAATGGTTACGGAGGTTTTTATTGTTTTCTTTCTAGCTAACTTTTATTAATTTACTTGTCTGAACCATTGAAGATAGCCCAAATTGACTACTCATAAGACTCAAAATAGCCACCTGTACACACTATAAAATCGGCTCAAAGAACAAAAAACGCACCTCAGGTTCATGGCTCTGGAACTCAGTTTTGTAACGGAATTCTGGATGCCTATTACTCTGGTAATCACTTTTCTCTAAATCTTTTCTACTTCCACCATGCTACATATTACATAAATAATTGAGGTCTAAAAATTGCAAGTAACAGGAGAAAGGAAAACCAATACAAAAATGACAGAAAGTCAAAACAAAAATAAAACCAGAAAGTGAGAGATTATGCTATAATTTACAACTAACCTCTTTAGTATCAGTCCTCTCGAATAATACCACCCTACCCCCACGATCACCAGTAGCAAGATGGTCACCGCTTTTATCAAATTCAATAGCCGAAATTATATCAACTGTCACACAAGTTGCAAACAGCTTAGACAACTTGAAACAAGTGCAAAACAGTATGTAAAATAAAGGAATACACATATAACTAGCCAGTGTCAATAACATTTGTGGTACAAGATTAAAATCGTTTTGCCAATTATTGGAAACATGTAAGCTCTTGCCAGATTTGATAAAACTTATGATGCTAAAAACTAAGAAAAACAGGACAACTAACTGAAAATAGAACAGCTTTGTAAGTTACACATCACCAACAAGGCATCAAATATTATATTTCCAAAACCAATAACCACAATAGAACTGACATGCTACAGTTATTTGACACCTTTTCTCTATGTCGATTATAAGCCTAAGGTATTGAATGAATGCAAACTATATTTTGCTTACATAGATATCTTCTCACCATGATAACAACATAGGAAGTTGACTTTTTCCTGAATGAAATATAGAAAATTTCTAGCATGTCTCAATAACTCCATAATAGCTTGCCCTAGGTCCCAAGGTCTTTGTTTATCCAAAAAAATATTATTAAGTTTTGCATTCAAAGTTCAGAAAGAAAACATCTTCACCTATGAACATATGAAATTCAGATTATACAGATGATACTACAAGTCTTCTACAACATAGAATGGTACTACTGTTCCATACAACATACAATGATAATTTATATGATCAGATATACCACAAATGCCAACATTAGTACATCCATTAATATTAGACTTATATGCATTAAATAAGCTAGTTTTTTGATAATAAATGCAACCACTGCAAATGCTTCTAACCACACGAGAAGCTTAAATCTTGCAGGTAATTAAATTACACCAGAATAGAAGATACATTTCGAGAAGTTAAGTAAAAGCAAGACACTGCAAAGCTTCGCAAACAGTAACTTGATCAACGTACAATTGCAAATTTGTCTTCTTATAATTAAATTAGGTAACCAAGTACCAGTACTAAACATAATCTAGTCTATATGAGCCCAAATCACCAATAATTCACCAATGTACCGGTCCAAAAATTAGATCAAATACGCACCTAATCCAAACCCTGACCAATACACAGATCTAAGGATTCACAAAACATTATCAAATAAAGTATAGTCGTATAGAAGCTAGTTTACTGTTTACCTTCTTGAACTTCTTCACCGGCGGTCCGTTCACCGAACACCTGAGAGAATTTCCAGTCGAGCGGCGGCGGAGGACCCACCGGAGCTGTCGTAGCATCTCCATCACCACCGGTCATTGCTTCTCCTTAATCTCCTTCTCTAAATCTCTAATTACTCTGTGGACAAACAAATTAACGATCTACAAACTAACAGCATCAGATGATTTCAGCATCGGATTAACAGCATAAGCAGATCGCCTTTTCCTAATTATTATTCTTCGAGATCGATACTTCCAGACCGTCAGATGATTTCATCAAACAACAGAAGAATGTAATGTTTTCAGATTCATTCAACCATTAACAACAATCAATTAACCATCATCATCATCATCGTCATCGACAACATCAGAATCGATTAATTCGTAGATTGAGATTCAATCGTGTGTGTATGTCTCTCTCTCTCTCTCTCTCTCTTCGTTTTCACCCACTTTCTCTCTCTAAAATTGTTTGTAGTGGTGAAGGATAAAAATGGAAATTCGAGCATAAAATCCGTTCTCCGATCACACCAATACTCCCCGTATCAGCGAATACTCGAAACAATATTTTGTTTGTCGTTTACGATGATATGAAGGTATGGTGACGGGTGGTGAGTTGATTGTGTCACGGACGAATGGGGTTGTGTGTCGTGGAAGCTGGATGAATGGGAGTGATCGTGATGGGATTAGCGTGACGGGCTGTGACTGGAGTGGAAAATAAATAAACTAGATGGAGGGCTATGTTATCGAGGAGCTGTACACGAGCATGGTTGAGTCAGTGATTGTGCATTGTAAGATCTGTAAATGATGTTTCTGCCTCTCTTTTTTAACGGTGAAACGATTAATTTTTAAACGATTAATTTTTAAACCCGGTCACTCGATAAATCTATTAGCGAAAAGCTAGTCACGCCTGCGAACACATATATCGTTGGTGACCTGGTTCGTTAATCATTTCAAGAGAAACCCACCGCCTAAATACTCACTTTACCTCTTATTTAATCAGACTTACTATAAGTTTATCAAACAAAATTATGAAAGCTCAAAAGTTGATGTACATGAGTTAATATCAGGTCATATGTAGTTCATTATTTATTTATTAAGAATATTTTAACATTGTAACTTAAAAAAAGTTTAAAATTTTGTATGTTTACTAGAAAATTGGTATGTGTCATGTCTACATATGTAACATTGTGTGTTTTCAACTACGATAAAAAAAAATCATATTCGTGTGTGTATGTCGTCTAGTATGTGTACTTGTATTCATACACGTTCATATGTATTTTTGCTTATGGGTTTGTATGTTCGGTTATTTTAATAAATTTTATTTTGAACCTTGATATTTTTTATAAACAAAAATATGCATTTGAAATACGGCTAAATGAAAGGTTTTTCTATGTATACGTATAAGAATAAGAAGCCTATCGTCGTTAAGTATAAAATCATAGTAGCAAACTCTTTTAAAACTGATTTGTAATATATTGCTTTCTAATAATTCACAAAAACATTTATCTTATCTTTAATTTTTAGCAACATTTTCCAATTGCACCAACACCGGCCCTGCAACAGTCCATTAAATGGTATATGGGCCCTTGAAAGAGTCTTTTGAGTATTATTGAGCTATGACAAACTGGTGTTAAATCATTGTTTGGGCCAAGTGAAAGTGATTTTGGGTAAAGTGTCACATATTGATTTTTTTTTTATTTTTTACTTTTTTTTGTAAAATAAACTGCTTTCATTTTTTGGTTTTAAATATCAATAAAACCGATATGGCTCGTGAAAAAGTTAGAGATACGAAGTCGTGAACTAACTCTATGTGGGAGTTACAACGAAATTAGGAGTTTATGTTATCGATATATGGACGATGACATAGATGACGTTGATCTAAGAGGATGAAAAATGTACGCATTCAATTAAAAAGTTTTCTTGAAAAAAATCTTGAAACTAGGATGAAGAAACAGACTTTCGATGGGAGTTATGCATCATGCGGGTAGGTTCATCAGGTAAGTTTCAAGGCAAGTGTAACTCGAGCGTGAAGCCTCTCAAACTATAGCTCTTTTTACCGTTGGGGGTCCGTTAGGGTTTAAATAAAAATATTAGTTTAACTATATAAATAAGCATCATTCCGGTATTAAATTTAACTATATTAATTATGTTATATATTATTTAATTCAATTATGTTATATATTATTTAATGAATTATGTTAAATGTTTTTAATTTATTTGTAGTTGAATAATATCTAGGGTTTTTAAGTGTAAAACTATTATAAAAATGAGTGAAAAATTATAGTTAGATAAGCTTTAAGATAGTTTAAAATAATTTTAAAAACATCTCTAGTGGAGAAGATGGTCATGCCAATGTTTTGGCTCCATTTGATACCATCACGATCTCACCATCTTCTGCCATGCCACATGGGTGGGGTGGTATACCGCTAGGTACCGCAACATGATAAAACTAACTCCATCACCTTTTTCTTTTTGGCTTTCAACACAACCTAGTCACGTTCATTCCAATATTTTGTGACATTGTTGGAGGCGGAACAATATTCCTGTGAAGAGTTACCATTTGAACACACCGTCACCTCACCTTGTCACCCGACTCCACTCCCTATTCCCTAAATAAATATAAATTTATGTTTATTTTTTATAAATATAAAAAAGTAAGATTGATATCGTAAACATCTTTTGTAAGAATTTTTAATTTGTACCTACTACTAACTACATACTCGCGTTACTAATAAATACTAATCATAAGATGATTATTAATTACTATCGTAACGACCATGTTTATTATTTTCTTAAAAAAGACAATATATCACATTTTCATCCAATTGCTATATAGAAATTAAGTTAGTGGAATATCTTTAGGAGAGCATATCGGTGACATATTCTCTCACGCTATTCCCACGTTTGTTATTCCATTTAAGTTCTAAAGTTTAAAACCAAATATTCCTTTGGCATCTTCCAACGTTTTTCCTCACCATAAATACCACATTAGTACTCTCTGCTTTCCAACAAAAAAACACATCGTCTATCTCCGACCATAGGATTTCCAAATACTCCAGCAACAATGTCAGGCATCGTGGTGATATTCGATTTCGACAAGACGATACTCGACGTCGACAGCGACAATTGGGTGGTGTATGAATTAGGTGCTAATGATATCTTCAACCAACTCTTTCCGACCATGCCTTGGAACTCTCTCATGGTACTGTGGTTTTTTTAGAACGACTTCTAATCTACTTTTAGTTTGTTTTTTTACCCGTTACTTGTATTTACAAATTCGTGATGTGTTGAATGAATAACAGGACAGAATGATGGAGGAATTGCATTTACAAGGTAAGACGATCGAAGATTTGCCAAAAGGCCTGAAACCTCTCTACGTTCCTCACTAACGAATCATCACACTTTTTTGAAATTATAATGTGATAGGTTTTGTTCTAAAAGCTGATGGATGAAACAAGATGGTAATATAACATTGTGTTTTTATTTGATTTTCATAGATGGAGTTCAATAATATTATTGACCCAACTAGAAGATTACAAATGTAATATTCTCTTGAGGAAAGAAGATTCGATATGTGATTTTAAGTACATTTTGATATTCGTATCAACTAATAATAATTAAATATAAAGATTTTAGGATTCTATTAAAAATAGAATATGGCTCATAAATAAATTTTATTATATTAAATATACATGTAAACAACGTGATTTAAAGATAACGACTTTGAGGGTTTTGAGTCATTTAGAAAGAAAACTCGTTGATCTCGGAGTTGTTGCGAATAAATCAACCACAATGAACAATGATAGATTTTAATAAACCCGGTGATTGGAAATATGTTTCTGTTCACTTGTTGAACACAACGCACGTAAAGCTCTCACCTCGTGCCTTGACTTTTAGAATCTAAAATCCTCATAAGAGTTTAGAACCTAGAAATAGTTTGGCATTTGGGCACTGGGAGTCGTCCTTAATCCTTATGATAATAATGGGAAAAAACAATAAGGAATCAATGTGGTGGGTGGTGATCGAAGGTGGAGATGATGATGTGTGGTTGTGGACAGGTGACATGAAACTAAACCCGATGAATAATGTTTGGGATTACTTTTGAAAAACAACTTATGATCTTTTTGATGTGTAAAAAAACAAAAAAACTTCTTTAGAAGTCACTAGAAGTTATATTTTTTTTACCTCTCCAAAAAATCATATTACTTTTCAAAAGCAATCCCAAACATCCTCAAAGAAGAAAAATGTGGATGTTTGAATTTTTTTTATTTTTATCTATATAATTATACTAAAAATTATTATATTTTTTCTCTCATTTTCAATTAAATAATACTTTTTAAACCCTTATCATTATTTTTATCCATCTTCTCTACTCATAATCATTTTAAAAAATATTAAAATTTTTATAGAAATTAAACAGTGATTCTCCAAATATATCGATTAACAGTAACATTTTATCTCTCATTCACTCACAACCACTCAAAACTATTTTATATAATATAACAAACACACTCATATATTTTCAAATACTCCATTATGAATGCTCTTAATAGGGTTCAAACCTTAGCCTTACGAGAGTTTAACATTTTAACATGTCAAAGAGTTTAAGCAGGCCTAACCTGGCTTTAAGCTAAAAATCTATAATGGCCATGGGTAAGAGCATTCATAGTAGATTTTTCAATCCTATTTTTATATTTATACTAAAAACATTACTTTTCAATTTTTTTTCAATTAAATAATATTTTTTAATATTTTCATCATTACATTTTTTCTTTTTTCAACTCACAACCACTTTTAAAATATTAAAACTTTATGGGATTGTACCATGATTCCTTATATTTCTTCAAATATGAGCTAATGAGTCATATATCAAATGGTTTAGGAGGAAGCACCTCATGACTTTTCAAAATGGAGGTCATGAGTTGGAATCTCATTAAATGCAATATGTTTTAAGTGGGTCAAAGATTTTACCACAATGGGGCTTTGTGTGGTGGGTTTCTCTTGAAATGATGGGCGAGTCGGGTCATCAACGCTTTTTGTGTTTGCGATCGTGGGTGGCCTTTCGCCAATGGGTTTACCCGGGTGGCCGGACTTAATAATTATTCGTTGACCGTCAAAAAAACCTATAAATAATATCTCTTATTTACTCACAACCACTAAAAACCATCCGTATAATATAAGACACACACTTAAATAAAAAATAAATAACCCATCGTGAATGCTCTAAATCAAATTAAATCGAATTTTTAAGGAACTTAGTGATCCCGGTTCAATCAAAACTAGGTATGGAACTAGTCTCTTTATATTTTAAAATTCTTGTACTTACGAAAATTATAAAATTAAAATAGAAAATTTGAGACAAAATGATAAAATAAAAAAGATCTATAACCCGTCTAGGACATATTGTATCCCAACAACCATAACCTATATTGGTTTCAGGTTATACCCGGTTTCTAAAAAAATACACAACTGATTAAGAATCAACGGGTGTGATCTTTTATGAACCGGGTTGAAATCACGAATTTTCCCCCACCTCTATCTAGAACCATCCTCGTCAAATACTCAAGTTAAAAGATATCATGACACACGGCTATATTCAGTTCACCAGATCTAACTTTGATACTACTACCATTTATTTCACAATTTACTTCATAATTTAACTGCAATAGTAAAAAAAAAACATTATTTCTCGATAAATCCGACGAACAACAGCCATTCACGAAACCCTAATTCATACCCCTACAGTTCTACTAACTACATTACACAAATCATCCAAACCTGCAAAACATACCACAAATCATGATGATAATTTGATAATTTGATGATCATCTTCTTCACCCTCAGATAGTCAAATCACATAGATAAAGGACGTATGATCCATCGTCTCTCCAGGAACATCATCATGCACCTTGGGCTTCTCCGTCCCCCCCACCAACCTCGCCGGATTCCCCACCGCCGTCGTCCACGGCGGCACATCAATCATCACCAACGACCCCGCCCCGATCTTCGCCCCTTCCCCGATCTTCACGTTCCCCAACACCGTCGCTCCGGCGCCGATCAGAACCCCATCCCCAATCTTCGGATGCCGATCGCCGCCCACCTTCCCCGTCCCCCCAAGCGTCACGTGGTGCAGAATGGACACGTTGTTCCCCACCACCGCCGTCTCTCCGATCACCACTCCGGTGGCGTGGTCCAACAGAATCCCCTTTCCAACCCTGGCGGCGGGGTGGATGTCGACGGCGAATACATCCGCTATGCGCGAGTGCAGGGCGAGTGCTATGGGCTTCCGGTTCAAAGCCCATAGTCTATGAGCCACACGATGGGCTTGAATGGCTAAGAAGCCTTTGTAATTGAGGAGGCAGTGAGCGAAGGAGGTGCAGGCGGGGTCGCGGTGGCGGGCGGCGCGTAGGTCGGCGACGGTGGCGGAGAGGAGGTGGGGGTCGGAGGAGAAGGTGTTGAGGAAGAGGTCGTAGAGGAGAGTTGAAAGGAGTGTTGAAGAACAGAGTTTGTTGCCCAAATGGAATGAGAGGGATCGTGTGAGAGATGAGTGGGAGATGATTGTTGAATAGAGGTAGCTTGCGAGTGCTGGTTCCGATTCGGCGTCACGCCGGGCTTCGGCTTTGATTTGGGTCCAGACCCACTCGTCTTCTTCGTGTTCTCCACCGTTGGCGGTGGCTGTGACAGTGGTGACGGTGGTTGTGGGTGGTTGTGGTGGTGGTGCTGATGATGATGATAACGACGATGACATTGTTGGGTGTGGGAGAGTGGGCTTGTGTGGGGGTATTTATGTGGTGGTGGTGGTGTGCGGCCCAAATGTGTCACACCCTCAATTTACACAAACGGGGTTTTACCGCGTGTGAAAAAACAGGATTTCAGACACGGTCATATCAAACGACACTATATGAATTTAAAAATAAACGTTTAACTTAAATCAGAGTAGCATAAATGAAATTAATATCAGTGCGGAAGCATAAAACTGAAATGTAAACCAAGACTACAAGTCTAAAAATGCTATGTCAAAACAAATGTTCAATGCAAAAGAAAATGAAACTGATGAATGCATGTCCTGAGTGCGTCCTTAACCGTGCATCATAAGCTTAAGCGTTCCTGTGACCTGAGAAAACATGCTAAAGTGTGTCAACATAAAGTTGGTGATTCCACAGGTTTAATCAACAAGTAATGCGTCAAAAAACGTTTCACATGGTTTAGCATATAAAGCATATCGATAGGTAGCTAGCCTATAAACAAGTTACTTAGTGTTTCAAACCGAAGCTGACCGTGTGTGTTTAGTGCCTTTCCACCATGTCTATCACAGACCGTGGCAATCGTTAGGTCAATTACGCACCCGTTCGACCTCCAATCAAGCTAGCGCGACTAGCCCGGGTGGGGTTTGTCAAACCCAGTAGTACTACTCAGAATCACCTCGCTAATTTCATTACTAATGGTTTGATACTGTAAGGACTTTCAAATGTGTCTACACTAATATAACAGGCGATATCAATAATACTGGCAACCATAACAAAAATATTGTTTGCATGTTTTCTCCCCTAAAAAGGAAATAATATAAAACGGGGCCGTGAAAACTCACTTCGAATGCATTGCAATAAATAAATGTAAGTACAAAGGATCGGGTTTCAATTAACCTGTGTTTCATTCAGTATACATATAATTAATATTAATTATTAATTACAAATATAAGAGTCGTACGATTTCGCGTTCGCATTACGGTTACGACGTCGGTTATCGATATTTCCCCACTTAAACACAAGCACACAATATTGTAACCCCAAGGTACAACGACCCAAATATATCACCCACAATATATTACAATTACATAATATCTATTATTCACACATAACAAATATAACATACATATATATATATACATATATATATATATATAT
Source organism: Flaveria bidentis (assembly GCA_018326385.1). Classification (NCBI taxonomy): domain Eukaryota; kingdom Viridiplantae; phylum Streptophyta; class Magnoliopsida; order Asterales; family Asteraceae; genus Flaveria; species Flaveria bidentis. Next base: position 512 of record BJCM01272538.1, on the reverse strand, counting down.
ATATATATATATATATATATATATATATATATGCCTATTTATATAAATATAGAAATGCATGACGAACTCACTGTCAACATGCAACAATAATAACTAAATATATCATTATATACACCCATGCATATGCATACATACGGATGCATGTACATACATGCCAACTAGCAAGCCAAGCAATCTTAACCCCAAACGCCCACTGTGTCATTTACCCCACTAATAAATCCCCATACATACATTCAAACGTCCACCTGAAACACCCCCATACCCAATCGAGCCAACATAATTTATATATATATTCACACATGAGATCATCCATCCATGCACAATTATCTTTAAATATATACCCACAACCACATGTACATGCATAGTTACAGTTCATATATATATACACAGCCATATATAATTCAAGATGACACCTCTTAATTTCTCAACCACAACCCATGTGCTATCCCCATGAACTCTCGGCTGCACATGCATATACACATTAACATACACACCTTTATTTATATATATAT